>JAJIYU010009521.1:0-16917 GCA_030144865.1 Tinospora cordifolia | reverse complement strand
AGGCTACTTTAGTAGCATGTTATGTCAATCAATTTATCTTAGAACATCATATTTCTTAAATTAATTATATGCTAATTCAGAATTCATATTCTTTCAGAATTTCCTTAAAAGGACTAAAAATAGCCTTAATAAATTTGCCTTATACTAATGTATATATAACTTTAATAACTTAAAAAAAAAAACACAGAATATATATGATGGCTGATGCTTATGTGCCAGGATAACAAAAAATAAAAAAATAAAAATACACAAGCACCAAATGAAATAATTAAGATTTAATGCACCTACATTAAATGCATCAGAATTTAATGCACAAGGAACATCATTAAATGCATTGGAATTTAATGCACAAGGACCAGCATAAGCACCAGCAATAAATGCACTTGATATCTACATATAAATTCCAGGGCAATCCAGGACGGCATAACTCATTGGAGGCATAACTCGTTAGAATTAAAACGTTGCGAGCGGTTTTTTTTTTTAGTAACCGCAAGTCTCTTTTTAACCATTGCTTCTAAACGAAACAGCCGCCGGCCCCCTTCTTTTTTTAAAAAAAAATAAAAATTTTAAACAGTATTCATTAAATTACCGAATTCTAATCATAAATTTTATGTTCCTAAACAATCATAAATTTAAATACAGTATTTTTTTTTTAAAACCGCATTGCAAATTCTTGATTTTTGGAATGAAATTTTACATAGAATGTATCTAAATTAACAAATCCTAATACTAAATTTCATGCATCCAACTAAAATATTGTAGATTCATAAATTTAAATACAATAATCTTCTTGAATCTAAATCTTAAATTTTAGACAACAATCTCAAAAGAAGATTAACTAAAATTACGTTTTCAAATTCATCAATTCAATATTTTAATTCATAAACAAACAAGAGAATCACATCATAAAATTAAATTGATTCTCAATAATTTCACATGAATCCTGCTCTGATACCAAATGTAAGAAATAATCTGAATCCTGAAAAGGACCATTCATGTGAAATTATTGAAAAGAAATTAAAAGAAGTACGGAACCATACCTAAATCCATTGTAGATTGATGTGATTGTAATTTAAAGTTTGTTTTTGATCTTCCAAATCAAGTACGTTGTTCTCCTCCTTTTGAAGGTCCTTGTGAGTAGATGAGATACAAGAAAATCTATTCTTTTTAACAAAAAAATTGACGTACTGATTTGGGGACCAAGATATCTTTAAATAACGTATGAAATAGTGCCTTGGAACCCATTCACATAATTTCTAAAGACACATCCCTTTGTTTTTTCAAAAGGTATGGTTAATGGGTACCTATGTTATTTTATAATTATTTAATTTAACCCATCATTAAATTAAATAATTATTATAAATAGTCTCTATACATAGGAGGGCCATACTATTAGATGCATTGAATAATCCATAACCTTTACAACCAAATTAGATCACTTTAATGAGATTTAACTAATAGCATATACACATATTATATATTACATATTGGTACATATAATATTGGATTAAAAATCCAACAAGGTTTTCCCTCTTTAGAAAAGAACACCAGCACAGCCAAACAGAACAACGCCATTACAAAAAATCAAAGAAAGCCAGCAAGGGATTATTTTTCTGCAATCAAAGAAAAAAAAATCTAGGATCATTTTTTCTTCGATCCCCACTCAAGATCGGAGGTGTCAGACTCTGTTTTCTATATTTTCTTTCTTTTTTTAACTAGGTCATACAAATGGTTAAATAAAGATCATGATGAGTGTTTTTAGCAGGGGTTGGGTTTTGACGAACCAGCGGGGTCGTTGCACAACAGCAAATGGAAGGAAATTGAGACTAGAACAAGGGCACAAGCATCGGCGAGCAAAGCAGCGACAACCAGTGAGTACGTGCAGTATTGGCACTGGTGAGCAGCACAACGATGGTAGCAATGTATTAAAAGTATACCAATGTATACCTAGCAGTGTATACCAACGTATACCAATATATACCAAGCAGTGTATACCTGCGTATACCAATTTATACCAATTGTTATACCAATGTATTAAAAATATACCAAATATATTAAAGTATACCAATGTTATATCAACTACATACTAACTGTTGATATAATAACAGTTGTTAATCAATAGGCTTCACAACACTGTATACCTATAGTATACGAACTGTATATCAATGTTATACCAACTGTATACTCACTTTTGGTATACTAATAATGGTTAATTGATAATTTTTACAATATTGTATACTACTGTTATACTATTATTTATAAATTAAGGGTTATACTAATGTTATATTGGTTGTATACTAATATTATATTAATACTTGTTAATCAATAGTTTCTAGTATTTTTGATATTAAGTTTTTGGTGTATGTATAAAAATGAGAATAGTAATATCTATATAATTATTTCTATTTTCTAGTATAGAAATGTTCTTTTTCCAATAAAAATTTGGTTGTTGGGTTGCAAGGTTGGCCCCATCGAAGTTATTTTACAGAGGGAAGATTGGATGATGTTATAGGCTTTACCAGGGGTTGAACAATGATGTTAATAGAAATTAGGTTATCTCTATTGGAAGTTACAATGACAATGTTGATGATAATATTTTTAACAAAGCAGAAAAATAGCTCTCATACCGCAAAGAAGAAATATTTTCAGAAGAAATGGTAACACAATTTATTGTTATAAATGAGGCTTACTCATATATTACAAAGTTAAACTCGACCTATTTATTAATCACGTCATAAGTATTCATATACATAACCTATTTAACTCTTTTTAGTCCATTTTTAAAATTATTTTTTACAAAAATATTAATAAACTTATAAAGCATAAATAATTTATTTTTATTATAAAATTTTAAAAAAGAAATAAAAAGAAATTATATTATTAATATATAAATTAGTTAATTATTTTAAATTAATTTTATTTAAAACATGTTTTTTAATTTGTACATAATCGTATTAAACGTGTCATTTTTAAGTTTAACAAGTTAATTTATTTATGACTCAAATGTTAGTCGTCTACCCCATTTTAACTTAAATTCATTTATGTTAGACTCAAAGTCTTTGAATGAGTGTCGTGTTCTGCTCGTATTATTGTATGTGTGACAAATTACTTCCCCTAAAAAAAGTAGAAACAGAGATATGACATTAAGTAGCCTCTTGCCTAATAAATTTCAACCACCAACTATCAATATCTTTTTCTCACTCTCCTCACAAAACAATTACCCTTTTTTATCAGGCAATTAGAGGCAACCTCTTCATGATCATGACAAAAAACTCATTGAATTGAGGGGGGAAAACTTATATATGTACCTAATATGATTTTAGGTCCTTTTTTGAGGCTCTTTAATATCATTTATTTTAATTGTTAGAGTAAACTACTAGGCTTTGAGAATGCTACAATTATAAGGCCTAAGATTTTTTGTTTTGATTAAGTGTTTCAATTTATATCTGATTTTTTAGAGTCTCATGAGGTTGTAGGAAAGAGAATGTGGATTACATTGACAAAATTTATCCTCCTTTAGTCATAATACCTACACATGAACCTGATTATTTTAGCTATTAGGCTCCGACAAACAAAGTTCTCCCAATATAATTTTTCTTATAGTCAGAGCTTGAACTCAATATTTTGATCTAAGGATTTTTAATCTTATCTGGTCAATTCAACCCTATTGATAGATTTCTTTTTCAAAATAATAAAATTAGAAACAATGCAGGGCCTAACGAGCAGAACCAAATATTTGCATGTAAGCTCCAAATTAGTGTCAGCCCCAAGGTAGGGCCCAAAGGCGACGGCCCTGGGCCCCCGTCACCCTTGGGGCCCCATATTTTTGGAAGCCTCTCTCTCTCTCTCTCTATATATATATATATATATATATTTAAATAATTATAAAAATATTAATTAATTAATTAAACTCTTATTTTTAGGGCTCTTATTTACTATTTTACCCTGGGCCCCCAATATTATTGGGTTGGCAGTAATTTTTTAGGAAAAGGGTAAAAGGAAATTGAAAAGGGTCATTCTCATACTTAAAAGAAATGTGCTATAAATTATATTAGAATTTCAACATATTTTGCTTAAAACCTAGATTCAAAAACTTTTAATTATAATTAATAGAAAATTTATTTGAATTTCAAACTACATTAAATATTGGAATGTTAACTGAGTAGGCTTAGGCAACTTGCTTACTAATTCTAGAAGTACATGCAAGTGGTGAAGCAAACACATAGAACGACTGTAACCCAATAATAAAACCTACATGTGAAGAACAAAACTTTTAAATGAACTTCCAAAGGAGTCAATGGTACTTGCTTGATTAAAGTAAGAAGAGTTTGTGGCTTTCAATATATATATATATATCTTCTTTAATCGGTAGGGAATGAAAAGTGCATGCAGTATACACAACTAAAGAACAAAATAAGAAAATTAAAAAATAAAGGAGACAAAGATTTAACGTGGTAAAACCCTTAATGTGAGGAAAAAACATCCACGGACAAGATGCAAAAAAAATCATTATGAAGAACAAATTATAACACTCTTTCTTCACTCAAGTAGAGAATAAAGAGAATCTCTCTTTCTTGAATTAGAATAAAACCAAGGAGAAGATGAAGAAGAGAAAAATGAGATGAGATAATTTGAGAGGAAAAGAAGACTGGTATTTATAGGCATCATCTTGCTCACATGTGACTAGTTTACATGTATCTTGTTCACCTACAAGTTGTGCAACTTGTACACGTGCCACATCACTCAATACACAAACTCATATCACAATGTTTTACCCTTTTTTTCATAACCCACCTCAGGCTATAGCAGTTCATTTCTAGACCAAACTTTGTCATATTAGATTGAGATGTGAATAAATGTTGCAAAAAAGAGTTAGTCGTTGGCTAATTTATTGCCTTTTTTTAGAAAAAAATTTCTTGTTTATTGTCTTTCTGTTTTATGTTTTGCCCGTATAAAATGCATTTTTCCATTACCATGTATATATATATATATATATGTAATAAAATAGCATTGCAACTTTTTGCTCTCTTTATTTTCTCTCATTCTTGTTTCTCTTTTTCAACAATTTTGGTTTCAAAGCCATCTTTGGTTTTAGTAACTAAGTGAAATGCCAAGCTTAGGTTGATTGGGTGTTTAAGGTAAACATTTTTGGTGTTTTCTAAGATAGATGGCTGAATATGCTTGTTATGCTTCTTCACAATTGCTCATGCCAATTTTCAAAGGTGAAAGTTACAAGTTTTGGAGTATTAATATGAAGATTCTTTTTATATCTCAATAACTTTGAACACGGTAGAATCTAATTTGTGAATCTAACTAATTAAGACCAAGAGAATGAAACACAGTTTCTACAATAAGCCTCAACATCTGTAGGCTAGGATCACATGTATTTATACTGTTCAAGAGTTAGTTACAACAACCAATAGATACATCATTGAGTTGGTTATATAACAGACTGTTAACAACGTTATATTATCAAAATAGTGCAGTATAATGTGTTGTATAACAAACCAGTGCGTCAGTATAACCTCGGTATCACCTTCGTATAACCTTGGTATTGCTTAGCCTATAACTTGCGAAACATAGCGCATGTATAACGTTTGTATCACCTAGGTATAATCTCAGTATCACCTCGCCTGTAACGAGCAGTAGAACGAAACATAGCCTCGGCAATATACCAACAATATCGCCTTAGCATAATTGCGGTATATCATAACCTCGGCAGTATACCAATGGTATAGCCTCGACATAACTACAGTATATTCCTTATTTACTGCAATCCCCTGTTTCACACACACCAACTTAATGTCCTACTCTCACATTTGCCCTCAATCGAATGGGTGAAGGACACACATGAAGATTGTCCCGAAGAAATTCAAACCGAGAAGGAGACAAAGCCTTTGTCAATCCATCAGCAAGTTGATCATTGGAAGGAACATGACGAACTTCTAAAGATTGATTTAGGACCATGTAGCGTACAAAATGAAGATCTAGTTCTATGTGTTTGGTGTGTGCATGAAAAACAGGATTCACTATCGTGACCTGAGCACTAGTATTATCACACCACAACAGATGAACACCACGAATCACAATCTACAATTCATGCAACAATGACTTTAACCAACACACCTCAGCAGTTGCTTGGGCAAGTGTCCTGTACTCAGATTTTGCACTTGAATGAGCTACAACTTTTTGTTTCTTGGATTGCCACGAAATTAGACAATCACCTAAAAACATGCAGTAAGCACCAATAGATTTTCGATCATCAACAGAGCAGGCCCAATCAGCATCAGTAAACCGATAAAGAAGAAATGAATCAGATTTATGGAAATGTAAAGCATGATCAATAGTTCCACTAAGATACCGTAGAACTCTTTTTATAGCTTGCCAATGACTTGTGTATGGTGTCTGCATTGAATTGACTGAGCTTGTTAGTGATAAATGAAATATCAAGTCTGGTAAAGGAGTGATACTGTAGAGCACCCACAACACTTTTGTATAATGTAGGATCACTAAAAATTTCACCATCAGTTGCACACAACTTCTTTCCCAAAGCAGTAGGTGTGGCAGCTGGATTAAGATTGGTTAATCCAACTCTACTAAGAAGATCTTTGATGTATTTTGATTGATTAAGATACATACCAGAAGAATCGCGATAAACTTCAACCCCCAAGAAATAGTGGAGTAACCCAAGGTCTTTTGATGCAAATTCAGCATGAAGTTGAACAATAACAGATGAGATTTTTGAAGCATTGGATCTAGTAACCAGTATGTCATCTACAAAAACAAAAATGAAAATAGAATCTTTGCCATCATGTTTGTAAAAGAGTGACAAATCAGCCTTGGAATTTAAAATTTTTCATTTTAGTAGAACCTGCTTAAGTTTATCATACCACGCACAAGGGGTCTGTTTCAGTCTATATAAAGCCATGTGGAGAAGGCAAACATGATCTGGGTATTTATCATGACAAAACCCTTTCGGTTGAGTCATTTAAATTTTTTCAGTTAGAGTACCATTCAAGAAAGCATTGTTCACATCCAATTGATGAATAGGCCAGTCAAATTGAACAGCCAGAGCTAACATAATTCAGACCGTAGTAGTATTTGCAATAGGACTAAATGTCTCACCAAATTCTATACCTAGAGTTTGATGAAACCCTTTTGCTACTAGCCGAGCCTTATGCTTCTGAATCAAACCATCACTAATTTGTTTAAGCTTGAACACCCACCTGTTGCCAATAACATTCTTAGCTTCTGACTTTGGTACCAAGGTTCACGTATTATTTTTCATTAAGGCAGAGTATTCTTCATTCATAGCATTACTCCATTCAAGAACATTAGATGCTTCCTTCACATTAACTAGTTTAGAGGAAGGAGTAGCTGCTGATAACAACACTCTGGGTTTGAAGATACCATTTTTTGCACGAGTAACCATAGGATGAGAAGCAACAATAGATTCTTGTCAACTTGATTGACTAGCAGGTGTAGGATCAAGTGTAGAAGCAGATGCAGGGACAGTTGCAAGAATAGGTGCAAGAACATGTGCAGGAACAAATGTAGGTAAAGAAGAAGAAACATGAGGTATAGATGATTGATTCTCAGATGAATAATTGCTATGATCAAGTTGAGAAAAAGGAAGAAATGTAACAGAAAATGGTGTATCAATAGATGTTACAACAGACGATTCACATGATGAGGCCTTAAATGAAAACACTGTTTCATGAAATATGACATTGGATGAAATATACCTTCTGCCTATCTTATTGAGACATATATAGCCTTTGTGGACTAAATTGTATCTAATAAAAGTGCATTTTTCTGAATGAAAGTTGAACTTGTGTTTCTTATAGGTCTTAAGCAAGGATAACATAAGCATCCAAAACACTTAAAGCTTTTATAATCTGGAACCCTCTCAAACAAAAGAGAATACGGAGAGGAACCATTTAGCAGTCTAGATGCATTCTATTAATAAGATATCCAGCTATCTGAACAGCTTCCCCACCAAAATGAAAGAGGTATCACAACTTGTGCTAGTAATGTAAGAGTTGTTTCTGTAACATGTCTATGTTTCCTTTCAGCTCTTCCATTTTGAGCATGATCATGAGGACATGAATGTTGAAAAACAATTTCACATTCATCTAAGACCTTTGTAAAAGATCTAAACTCACCACCCTAATCTTATCTAAGACATTTTAGTTTAGTAGAAAATTGATTCTCAACTAACACTTTGAACAACTTAAATGCAAGAATAGTGTCAGATTTTTGTTTCAAAGGACAAATATTGTATTATCATCTACAAAAATTACATAGTATTTGAAACCGTTTGAAATTACAGGAGCTAGTCCCCAAACATCTATGTGAACTAAATCAAATAGTTTTTTTTGATCTAGACATAGAGCGAACATGTTGCAACTTATGAGATCTTCCAAGTTGACAAAATTCACATACATCTTCAATAGACTTTGGGTTTATTCTCCCATGACATATTGATAGAATTTGTTGAAGAACTGGAGCAGTAGGATGTCCAAGCCTTTGATGCCACAACACTGAAACATCTTTATTTGACACAGAAGCTACACTAGCAGACATAGAAGAAGCTGATCTTGATTTCTCATACAAAGAAGAGTGTCCACCCCATTTGTACAATCCATCTTGACAGATCCCTCTAAGCAACACTTGATTGGTTCGAAGATCCTTCACCGTCCATCCATTTGAGTTAAATTCCACACAAAGATGATTATTAGATGTGAATTTAGAAATACTAATAAGCCTTTTTGTTATATCAGGAACATGTAAAATGTGATTCAAGTGAATTGATCCATGATTTGATGAAACCAATGAAGAACCAGTATGTGAAATATTTAACTGAGATCCATTACCAACAACAAGGCTTGAATTACCTTCATATTCAGAAACTGATTGTAGATTTTCTTGGTCATGTGTTACACGATGAGTGTCTCCAGAATCAAGAATCCAAGATTGATCACCAACAGTATTTGTTGTAGCAACCATTGCACCTGGTCTTGAATCTCCAACATATGCTAATGATGCTTGTCTTATATAGTTTATGTCGATTCTGTAATAGCATATTGCAGTTGTATGGCCATATTTTCCACAAATCTAACAAGTCGGCTTATTGTTGTTAGACATTCCTCCTTGTCTTCCACGACCTCTGTTTCCTTTTCTTGAATCTTGATTTCCTCCTCTGTTTACTGATTCTTGATTCTTGTTCACAACTCGATTTCCATTGATATCACCAGATTTGTTGATGGTAAGATTTGCAGATGCAGACTGAAGAGACAGTTGATTAAAATGATTTAGTTGTTCCAGTTAAGTCTCATAGCTTAGAAGTGTAGAATGCATTTTGGTCCACAATAGATTATCCTTTTGCTGCAGTAACATTGTAATTGATAGATATTCTGTTCCCAAGCCTGCTAGAGTACATGATACAAGATCTGCAATTGAAAATGGTTGTCCAACTGCTGCAAGATTATTTGACAGTTCTTTCATCTTGTTCAGATATTGTACCATAGACATTGAATCCTTTCTTGTAGTTTGTATGCTTGTTCTACAGATCTAAATTATGGTTCTGTTATGTGCTCCACATAACTCTTATAATGCCTTCCACACTTCATATGATGTCTTCACTGCGATGATCTGTGTTGCAGTGGATTCTGTAAGTGAATTAAGAATCCATTCTAGAAGAAGTTGATCTTGACTCAGCCATTCTTCATACGCAAGATTCACTTGACCTTCTTGATCTTCCGTAGCAATCGTCATTGGTGGACAGATCTCTGCTCCTGTGATAAATCCTTCAAGCCTGTTTCCTCTGATCACTGGAAGGATCAACAACTTCCATAGTAGGAAATTCTCTCTATCCAATTTAATGGACATTGGTTGGCCTAGGTTGCACCAAACAGTTGTGCCGCATTTTGAGCAGCCATGGGCTTTCGCCAAGAAAGGCTCTGATACCAAGTGAAACACAGTTTCTGCAATAAGCTTCAACATCTGTAGGCCGGGATCACGTGCATTTACACTGTTCAAGAGTTAGTTACAACAACCAATAGATACATCATTGAGTTGGTTATATAACAGACTGTTAACCAACATTATATTATCAAAATAGTGTGGTATAACGTGTTGTGTAACAAACCAGTGCGCCAATATAACCTCGGTATCACCTTTTTATAACCTCAGTATCGCATAGCCTATAACTTGCAAAACATAGTGCCAAAATAACGTTTGTATCACCTCAGCATAACCTTAGTATCGCCTCGCCTGTAACGCGCAGCATAACAAAACATAACCTCGGCGGTATACCAACGATATCGCCTCAGCATAACTACGATATATCATAGCCTTGGCAGTATACCAACGGTATCGCCTTGGCATAACTGTAGTATATTCCTTCTCTGCTGCATTCTCCTATTTCACACACACCAGCTTAATGTCCCACTCTCACAAAGAGACATCAAAAAGATTGAAAGAAATTGAAAAAAAAAAATTAAGATGCCTAGACTTTGTTTTTCATCCAACAAGCAATCATCATGAAACAATTTCTTAGGAATTGCAATTGTAATAGCATACCTTACTAATGTTGAAGGAGTTACATGGTTCCTCAAAGGTGGTTATGGTAAAATTAGAAACCTCGTTCGTGATTTTGAAACTTTATTTATAAAAAGCAATAAATCTGGTCAAACTTATTTATCCAACATTTCTTCTTTGATTAATCAAATAAAGCTATATGATAAAAATATATATCCAAAAACATTGTTGTTGAAAGTTTTAAGTCTTGCTCTAAAATTTGAACATATCATTGTTGCAATTAAAAAAGGTTATGATTTATCTAGATTTTCATTTGATGAACTAATGTGTTCTTTGTAAGCTCATGAAAAAAGATTGAACATATCAAATGAAAACAAATGAAGAAAAAACTTTATAGGTAAAGGGTGAGATGCTAGAAAATTTCGTTAGTTGCAATCATGACAAAGGATGATTTTGCGGTACAATTTGTGGATGAGGTTAAAGAAAAGGTTGAGGAGAGGAAGTTCTAGTCTTAGCTTGGTATAAGCTAGTGGGCCTCTACATTTCAAATACTTGTTGGTCTCTTTAATTTCGTTTTGATTTAGGCTAAAGGGCGAAATTTTCTATTAATTTATGTAGTTAGAAACATTCATTACAGTATGATTAATTTTGATTTCCTTTTAATTTATATCATTATTTGTTATTTAATTGATATATTGACCCACAGTTGAGAATGGATATGATGACCTAACATGTCTGACCTTTAGTGGACACTATGATTTTTATTAAATATTCTCATATCTCCTTGATACACTCAACGACATATCAGTAATTTGGCCTTAGTGTGGTTGGATAATCAAAGGTCGAGGTGTTACGAAGGGCTTGTATTTGGTTTAATAATGTTGCTTTAAAATGTCAATAATCAATTCAATCATAATATGCTTTTTGGAAGAGTGGGCAATTTTAGGGTTTAATATTGACAATTATTGACTTGGGAAGGGTGTGGATGTGATGGTCCCGTTGTTGATGAGAGGATACGCCAATTGGGAGGGAAAAAACTATGGAAAAGTTATATAAGAGAGTGTAGAGAACTAGGCGTAGTTGTGTGTTAAGAATAAGGTTGGGACTATCCAGCACTGTCGGGGTGGGTGTTGTTTGAGATTCAATTTCTTGAGGTTGTTTTTGTGGTAGGGTAGAAGGAAGGATAGTGAAGGCGTGAAAAGAGGCTATAAAATTTGTATGAAAGAGCCTTCGTATGGTCAAAAACGTAGAGGGTTGAGATAAGTAATGGTCACTTGAGAGTGTGATTAAGGAACCTCAATGGTAAAACTACATATAAGGGACAAAGTAACTGGATTGGAACAAGACCAACCCTTACAGCCAATCAACCCCTAGAACAAATCCGCTCATTGAATGCGAAGTACATTAACAATCTATCGAGAAGATGTAGGTTTGAATGTGTAGCTTGATATATCTACAATTATCGAACCAAACAATGGATGCATAGTTCCCAACCATCACTAAAAACTGTGGAAGGGTGAGAATGGGCAATCTTAGGAAATGGGTGATTGAAGGTTGAATGAGGTTGTGGAAGCTTCCCAAATCTGCAAGAGTATAAATGGGGTTTTCATGAATTGATCCCTATAGGCAAAATGTATGGGGAGAAAGGGGACCATCAAGTGTTGTAGATAAATGAGAAAGGACACTATCAGCATCAGCAAGGGTAAGATTGATGAGAGAGGGAGAGGGGGAGGGGAAAGAGGGAGAGATAACATAATACGTGGATCTATTGGTTCAAGTGGTAAAACTATGTTCATAATAACAAAAGTAAAACTATTTTGTCTTGCATTTATGACCTCGTTAAAAATAATCGTCACAATAAAAAAGAAGGCCCTTGGAACGTTTTTCTTGCATTTTAATTAGTGATAAACGACAAATTGGTAAGGAGGGATTCAGGGAGGATAGTAATAGTGTTGAATTCAAATAATGGAACAACAGCTAAGTTTATGAAGAGGATAGGATTGTAGAATGGAAAGGGTCTAGATTCTGTTATTTTTAAACAGTTTTTTGTTCCAATAGTTTAGCAAAGCCAATGGCTTTTGATAAGGATTGAGGTCTAATAACATATTGTTGGAATAAACTATTGACTGATGAAGATATGTAATTATATTACAGAATAACTACAATCGATTGAGGTTAGAGTTTTACTTTATCTCCTTAAGACGATGTTGTCTTGCTTAGGTGCTCATAGTATATGGTACTTATCTCCTAGGATACAACAATCTCGTTTTAAATGACTGTAGCACTTCAGATCACTGAAACAATTAGACCAAAGTTGGCGTACTCAACTCACAAATAAAATAGAATGCTTGTAAAAGCTTTAGAGAGAAAGAAAAATAAATAAATAAATTCTTTGTAATTTCCAGGATGAAAAATAGAAGAATGGGGTTCCCTATTTATAGTGGATTTGTGGCTTATCGTGATGTTTTTTCCTACATCGTTAGACTGCATCTTTTGGCCTCTAGATGTGATCCATTGGTGCCAATCAAAACACCTTATCGTACACCATCAAATTGCGCCATTTAAATTTTGGGCGCAATTTAGCGGTACTGATGGTAGCACTTTGATTCAGTCACGATCTAGCAGTTCCAATGGCAACGCTTGATTCGGTCGCGATCTGATGGTCCAAATCGTGGCGATTGGTTCACACATTCGTATGTATCCAATCAGATGTCATCTGACGGTCTCGATTGACATGCCTGTTTATCTATAGTCAAATCTCGCTTCATCGAACCAAGATCTTGCCCATCGACCCATGATTCATCAAACTTGGACAAACTCTATCAATACGATCTCAACCATCCGATCTACCAGTGTTGTGTACCCAATACGTCCTAAGACGCCCAAAAGCCCTTTTGCCCTCGCCCTTTTTCCACTTATAAGTTAACTTCGAAATATTTTAGTTTCCCACATAGGACTAAACAAATTTTCAAATAAACACCCTTTTATACATTACCAAGTAGGTATTTTTGTCATCAATTTCTCATTCACATACTTGTGATTTTAATAAATAGCTTTTCCATCTTAATCTCAACATATCAAAGATCAAAAAATATATTGGTCCCATTAAAATTTATTTGTGGGACCCAGTTAAATATTTAGTTAAAGTACACCCAAAAATCATTCTAAAATGATTTTTCCAACAATCCCCCACATGAATGAAAATTGGATCACTTTTTCACACTTTATCATGTATATTTCCCTCCAGGTCTCTCAGGTTTTAAACTGGCGATTAAACAAGCAAATATGAACTCATGTGGTAAATTGGTGTTACAATTATATAGTTTTTTCAAAAGTAGACTGGTATTCAGTGATAATATCTTATTGTAGTACTTTGAATGGCAAAATGGTATGGTTGTCATAAGTTGACGATCTAAAGCAGAGTTCGAAGACCCTAGTGAAGGCATCCTATGTAGATAGCTAATGGTTATTGTACATCCATTGAAACCAACCAGGTACAACTCATTGCATGAAGAAAGCAATCGTTCCAAGTCATTGTTCGTGATTAATTTTATAGAAGGAGAAATATTGTTGTACCTAAAAAGCTAGTCGAGTAGGTTGGAACCATCAAATGGTAGTGCATGAAGTTTAGGTAATTTTAATAAGAGAAGGGTATGAGTGGGTTGGGACAAAGTGGAATATGGGCTAAAACGTTGGTGTGATGTCATGAATGTTGGGGCACACATTGACAAAGGGGCATGGTGTTGTGGAGGAGGTTGTGAAAGAGAGGTTGAGGATTGATTAAAGGTTGGAGGTGATGGCAGGTGGTTGAAGAATGATATTGCTTCAACCTTACTTTCTATTGTAGTAATGGTAGCCAACAGACTGTCATATTTGGATTCCATGTTCATAAACATTTCTACAAGTTGAGATGAAGTTTTTGTGGTTAGAGGACTGTTGTCACGAGTCCAACAAGTGACCGAGTTTTTATTGTCGCAAACGCCAACTAAACACGAGGTTGGTGATCTGCAATCCAAGTTCATGTGCTACAATTGGGGTTCATTGCCCGATAATTATCCCTCTTTCCCGTGATGCACCAAGGTCAGACCTTGATCTCAGCAAACCAACTTGATTTCCTTCGTTCAACAAGCCACTCAGAACTTAAATACTCGAAGATGACCGACAAAATATAAACTTTGCTTGTTCGTTACTCGTGGGGTTGATTGGCCTAGCGATCACCACGCTACCCTTCGATAAATAGTAAGAACAAGCAACTGAATGTAAGGCTACTCAATAGCACACTAGAATTAGGCAAAGGAACTTTTATTCACTGTGTAACTATTACAAAATGATTACACTTGAATCTCCATAGACTAATGGACTCTGATGAAATTTTATCAACAATGAGGATCATCATCTATTTATAGCCTACCAAACTAGCTATGTACAACAAGTGGTTATCGTAACCACCATCCACCTCATCCACGTTCCCCTGAAGGTTCTCTAACCAACAGATGCCTTGACTCAATCCAGCATGTCTCCCACGTTCTTATTGACTGAATCATGTGTTATAGCCACTAGGAACACCTTGGCACGTTCTCCATGCATGCCAATACCAGTTCGAGTCACTTGCACCACAATGCCCGCCACCGATGCCACATACAGCAGCAACTAATTCTCAGTTACATCTCTAAGATTTTAGGGTCATGTACCTGCCAACTCATCTATGTGCCCACATCCGATCTGCTCATGCTCCACAATATTAGGGAACATGCCCCTGATCATGCATCCCGAGATCTTAGGGTCACATGTTCCATGCCATTATTAACTGCTAGCCCACCTGGTATGCAGTTGCAACTACTAGCCACTTGGCACCTCCATATGCCCTATTATTTCGGCCACTCCTTGTAACCAAACCTGAGTGCCCAGCACACTCAGTCACCACGTTGTCTAATTACAACAATAGTTATCCCGAACATCCCCACGTCCAGGTCATCCCCATGATCTGCAATATGGGGTTGAGTAGTTATCGATTGTCAGCTCATCGATAACCAGCTTATTCATGCGCCTTGGTCATGTGCTCATGACCATGAGCAATTCGCCTCAGCTATGTGCCCGCATCCATGAGCACCCTTCTTGGTCATGTGCTTCAGTCATGCATTCATAAGCAACTCGTATGTGCATCTCAGTCATGCCTGGCTAATCCGTCAGCATGTGCCTTCCAAGGCACAGTTCATCACTTTGGCCGTCCCGATGAGCCATCCGCGGCTCTTGACCCAATCATTGCCCCTTCCCATACTGTTCCTTCACAGTTCTCAACTACATGGGGGTAACAATTGTCCAAATTAGGGTTTGTAGGAGGGTTTTGGGTTTGGTTTGTGAGGCATGAGTAGAGAGGATGAACACACCAATAATAAAGATAAGATATAGCTAAACATATTATCCCACTTAGAGTTATGAAGAAACTCCTAAAAAAAGTTAGGGGGAGAGAAGAAAATTCAAAATTTCACAACGTTGAATATTCCTATTTTAATAGCAACTGGAATAATTTATACATACTAAACCCTAACACCCAACTAATTTGGGAAAAATGGACACCTGTCCAAATTTCATTGTAGTATAAAAAATAACTAAATAAAAGAAGATGTTTTATTTATTTTAATTATAATCCCTTAACAACTAAATAATTATATTAAATAGATCATTTTTTTAATTTAACAAGTTAATTTGTTTATAATGTATATTTTAATTGTATATAATCATATTTTATCTATTTTTATCCAAATTCATTTATAGCAAACTTAAACCCATTAACTTCATTTTATATTCAGGTCAAATCATTGTATCATCTCACAAAGTATCATCCTTAATTTGGACACCCATGGTGACAACCATGATAGATGGTGTCTCTACAAAACTATATATTTATTTATTTTCAGAAAACCAAAAAGGTATACACATTCTTAATCTAGTTAACAAACTTATCAAAAACTTGCCTGAAAAGACTTTTAAAATTTTTTATTAAGCTATTTTAGGACTAAAAACAATTATCTTTCCGTCTTTCTCTGATAATCCCAATTGCACTGGTTACTGGGCCTTCTACTTAAGGCAACAAATTTATACATGTAATATCACATTAGTTGTACATAAATAATTCATTCAACCAGAGTTAATCTCAAGCAACAGCTAAAGTAGTGTTTGCATCCACGCAGAAGGGAAGAGAGACACGTGGTAAATTCACTCATGTCAATTATAAAAAGCTTCACTCTCAGATCACATTGACTTGGAAATTTAAAAAGGCAAAGTTCCAAAATTACAACCTTAAAGATATAAAAAACGACGTGCATATGAAACAAACAAAAGAAATAATATGACAAAAATCACCCATTCAGATCC
>JAJIYU010009520.1:0-16917 GCA_030144865.1 Tinospora cordifolia | reverse complement strand
CGCAGACGTAGGTGGTGTGCACCGAACTGCGTTACCATATCGTGTGTCACTACCGTTTTGCTTGCTGTTTTTCTATCCTCTCATTGATTATCTGTGACTCAGATAATTTCAATTTTTATACATGTATTAGAAACTTAATATCAAAATATCATAAACTATTAATTAACAGGAATTAGAATAACATTAGTATACAATTAGTATAACACTGGTATAATATTTAGCTTATAAATAATTATATTAACATTGGTATAATATTGATATACAATTAGTATAATATTAGTATACATTAATGTAAAAACTATTGATTGATAATTATTAACATACCAAAAATGGTATACAATCTATATAACATTACTATAATATTTATTTTATTAACAATAATAAAACATTACTATACCTTTGATGTAACATAGGTATACAGTGCTGTAAAAATTAAGTATACTAAATGCAAATATTAGTATAATTTTAGTATATTGTTGCTATACAATAAAAAAAAATTAAATATACTGAATATATATATGGGTATAATGTCAATATAACATTAATACATTATTGATATACAATATAAATTAGGTATACTAAACCTATAATAATGGTATAACATCAGTATACCAATGATATAAAAAGAGATATAATGTATATAATCTTTAAAAATAATATACAATAATATATAATCTCTAACCATCCCAATAACCTATTGGTATACAATGTTTTTTTTTTGTGAACATCTCTGCAATATATTAACAAATGGAAGATTACAAAAATAAAAAACCTAGCGTCTCGTTTTTCCCATGAACATTTATGTCAAAAGTGGCGATCGACGAACAACAACAGCAGCAGTTTGGCAAGTAGTAGCGACAGTGAGTAGGTTCGACTGCGACGGTGAACAGCTTTGATCTGCCATGGCGGAGCAGCTTCGACTTCAACCTAACTCTCCCTGCAATAATGGTGGAGTTTTTTATGCTCATGGTAGCGCCAGATAAGATCAACCAAACTCTCCCCATAAATCATGGATGAGATACAAGTGGCAGTAAAGGAGAAGTTGAGCAGCGTTAAGGACACATCGGAGGAGGTAAAGCAGCTTGAGGAACAAATCGCGACGATAATGAGAACTACCAGAGTGGAGATTGCAACGGCTTTGAACTAAACGAAGAAGGAGACAAACGCCATACTAGATCTACATCACACCGCTCAGGAAAATCATGGATGAGAGAACGCATCAAAAATAGTCTGCTTCTGCTCTAAGGTTTCTCAGCTTCCTTTGATCAATTGATCTATCCGAGGCGTCCATTGCAAGAGTATAGTAATTAGAATCGTCTTCTTCATCAAATCCCAAGATGATAAAACTAGAGAAAAAGCAAAGCAACATCCCTACATAGGTAGGAGAGTCATCAGGATCGTCTTCTTCATCAAATCCCCAAAGCCGACGCACAGAGGAGATGGTGATGACCCTGGTTCTAAAGGATCATGTTAAGATCTATTTTATCAGATCGAAATGCTGGGATTGGGAGATTGGGTTCCAGAAAGCCTTCGCCAAGTTCTTATTCTTCTTCGTTTCAAATCCAAAAAAGCCCTTCGAGCCAAAAAAAAATCCTCACCATTACCACTGTTTCACCCCGTTCTTCTTCTTCTTCTTCATTTCAGAGCCAAATCCCGTTGTTTCCAGTTGCCAGTAAACAAATGGGCGATGAGCTCATCACTGACGGCGGACGCGACTTGCAATAGCGATGGTGGACTCACGAATAGTAACAATGATGAGCACAGACCGAAATCACGAACATTGCGAACAACAAGGCAACCAACCTAGTAAATTCAAATCGCAAACACAGAGAAGCCCAGTGTTAGTTGCATTGGATATAGACAATATTATATATATTTTATATATGTTTTGCATAAGTTTAAGTAGAAAATATGATATAGTTACTCATAATTAGATTCACGATGAATTATATTCATATTGCATATTATTTATGCATTTAGAGTATTTTAATATAGTTTTTATATATTTATTTATATTTTTTATTTAATGCTCAAAAAATGATTATCAATTATTTTTATAGGTTTAAAATAACAAGAAACATGTATTATGGCATGTTGGTCACGGCCCATTCAAAAGCCCAAGCAAAGCCCACACAATGCATTCAACAAGGCCCAAATTCCCTCCAAAATTGCAAAAGAGAAAATGGCAAAATCGTAATTTGATAGAAGATGCATGGGCCGACTGTCACAAATATGGGACGTGAATTAGTGTGAGTAAATTGCAATGACAAAGATGGTAAATAGAAGAAAAGAAGCATGGCTCAAATATCACAATTCTGGGGTCAAGATCCGTGCTCAATTTGTGATGGCATGAGATTGTAAATAAGTGTAAAAGCAATGGCACATGAGAATAGCATTAAGATGAGTGGTGAAATGACGAAAAGGGGAATGAGAAATAAGACAAAATCAGTAGGCAAAGATTGTAAATAATATAAAGTTCTAATGGGTTGATTGTCAAATAGAGAGTTAGAATTGGATTATGTAATTAGCATTGCAATTTACGTGAAACATGAATCCTTACATAAGTAAAATTATATTTACAGTATAGTCACATCAATATATGCCTATATAAAGGCATATGCGGCGAGAGTTCATGAATCTAATTTTGAAGTAGTTATTGAAGGCTACAAAAAAAGGAGAATAGCAGATATCAAAATTGAAGCATAAAAATTGAAGGACAAGATCAAAGCCTAGTCTACTATAATCTTTATTTTATTTAATTCTTTGATTTGTGATTTTTTAAATATGTCCGACTAAATATTTTTATTTGTAGGATGTAATTTAGATTATAGGAACTTTTAATTTTTATTTTGATTAATTTATTTTGATGTGTTGTTTTATATTCTATGTGCTCAATATTTTTTATTAATTGATCACTTATAAATTGAATTTAGATTATTAAATTAACTTGGGAGAAAGGTTCAATAATTGGTTAGTAAGAATATAGACTTATCTGAATTAATTGACCAGGAGGTTGTTAATTTTGTAGGAGGTTGCACGTGATTAATATTTTTAATACATTAATTTATTGATTATACACCTCGGGAGGAGATATTTGGCAATTTAACTGATAGGATTAAAGTACCTCGGGAGAGGGTTTTAATTATTTATGCTATAACCTACAAGAACAAAATTTAGATTAATTGAAATAAATATTAAAAATAAATACATGATATTTTACTATCCTATAATTTTAATTCATATATTTTTTAATTTAATATTCACTTACTTTCAATTTGATTTTAAATTTAATTTAAGTTTTTAATATTCAATTTGATTTTAAGCCTTAATAAAATTAATATTAAAATTAGATTGGGATTAAAGATACTAATCACAAACCGTTCCTAGAGGACGATAATCCACTATTTACTGAGTATATATTACTATTGCGATCCTGTACACTTGCAGTGATCCCAACACCCGGCAAGTTCTGTTTCGCGGAGTTCTTCTTCTTCTTTGTTTCAGATCAAGATCTGTTGCTCATCGTTCTTCACACCCCGTTAATTGTTGCTACTATTCACATGGGTTGTTTGCTAGATATCCGCCTCTGTCTGCATTGTGTTGCCCCTCTGGTTCTGCTTCTCAAAAACAGATTCTCAAAAACTAGGTCACCGTGATTAGAAGATCAATGGCAGCAAAAGCACTGGCATTTGAATATTGAATAAACTGAAATGCGAATAGTGGTGTGTCTATATAGTCTGATATTTTTTATATTATGTAACAATATATGGTATACATGTAATGTATTTAAAAAATGGAATACTTTAATGTTATTAAGTTAAAAAACAATGACATTTTCTATAATTTCTTTTATTTTTTAAAACACCTTTTAGTGTGTTAAAGGAATAAGTGGGTTGGCAAAGTGAACGCAAAGATCGTTTTAAGGCTGCCTACAAAAATTACCCCAACTATCCTAACTAAGGCCCATTTATTTTGGGTACGAGTCAAAGTGGATTGAGTTAAATTTTAGTTTGAGAAAATTACAGAAATGTTGGAAAAAATATTCACAATAATATACATCCATTTTTATAAAGTTTCATTTATAACATATAATTTAAAATATTAATAATTATAATACTGAAAACCTTTGATACTCTAATCAATTGTGGCTTTTCTTTGAAAAACTCAGATGTTTGCTTCTCCATATGTTCTGTGAAGGAAAACCATAAACGTAGTTGGGTTGCAAGTATTTGCAAAAGGAAGAAATTCATTGCAAAGATCAAGTTGGGCTAAATTTGTGAATTGAAATAATAAATTGTTTGTTTACTTGAATTCGCTATGGATCTAGTCACGGCTATGATTCTATAACACCCCGACTCCCAATCGGGCCTCCCGTCACGTGCTATGGGTCTAGCGAGTAAATGCGCCCCCTTAGGCAGAAATGCCTCGCGTGCGGATCGTTGCTTGTTGAGAATCAAAATATTACTGAAAATTTTTCTGTCAAAATCTCATTCCTCAAATTCTAGTTCATGATAGATAATTGTCAAAGAAATATATGAGAACACATTTTTGCAGAAAATAAAATATTAAAATAACTTTCTATTGTATTCACCGAATTTCCCCATTTAGATAAAAACAAACTGAAATCAAAAAATTATTTTAACGGAAATTCATGTAACAAATAATGTAAAATCATCAGAGTTGTTGCTACAACGGATGAACTCATCAAAATCAAATTATATTGATCAAGCAGGTCAATTATACCAAAACCAAGATAAAGATAAATATATGTAAAACAGTGAAAATAAACTAAAGAAAAACATACGTCTAGTTATGATACAAAATAAAATAAGTGAAAAATAACCTCTAAACCCTCTTATCTCGAATAACCTCTCCCATGAGGTTTTCAATCAAAAGTGAGAGTCTTCAGACATCGACAGCTTCACACTACGTCCATGTATTCCTGAAAAATGAAATGGGAGTGAGCTCAAAAGCCATGTGGATCATTCCTACATATCACACACATTATATAGATCAAAATTCAAAATATCACAAACATTTTCAGACATTAGGCCTTTAAAAGATTTAATTATTTTGGTTGTAATCTAAGACCGGAAGAGTATTGAGATGACTCTCGATTTTCAATATGATTTAGTCTAATCATAGAAAGTTTCAATTACCACATAAAATCAGTCAGTTTCCAGTATCATAGTCTAAGAGAGAGCATTTCCTGCAGTCTCATAGTAACTCCTAAAGACTTCTAGCTATCGCAAGCAACTAAAGGTTGGAAATACATACGATCAGCCTTGTGACTCGTCGATCTCAAGCGATGACATATAGGAGATGCCACGTCGATGCGCTTCAGGCTCGTCAATCGCATCGGTACGTGAATTCTTAATAATCCGTTAGCCTTATTTTAGTTTACAAGCAATGCCAATCATACCAGACCAACACACAAATAATATCAAATCAAGTAAATAATTTATGGAAATACTATGATAGATTAAATCAGTGAGTGATAGAATGTTATAGTGCAATTCCTATAAATGCATGCAAGAAAATAAATTACAATTCATCATGTTATCATCAAAACACTTCAATCAAGTCAAACAAGTTCATTAATATATTTCTAAATATTCTAAAACTATTAAATCAAAGTGTTTTGACTTTTAAATCTGTATAATACGGATGAGTAAGGAAATCTTATCCACTTAAAAATATTGGATCCTCCTTGTGTCACCTCGCAAAAATTCAATGCTCCAAAATTATTAATCTATAATTAACATGAATAGTGATAATAAAATCCTTAATTTCTAACTAACCTATCTATAATGAATTTAATAATTCTAAACTTAGATGCTCTTAGACTCTAATATTATTTTTATTAATATTGGAATCTTCCCCAAACACTTATTTTTGTTAGATCTTAATTAAATTTTTAAACTTTGATTTATAAACCTTCTAGCATTATATTCAATACTATACTTTCAGTTCCAAGAATAATTTACTTATGTTCACTACCTCTCATTTCAATTAAAATAAGATTTCTATATCTAAAATTTGAACTAACTCCAAAATACTAATTATCACCACTAATTACACCTAAAACCTCTAAGCCAATCCTTAAAATAAAATATTCATTTTCATAAAAAATTATTCATATCGAAATAATATTTCTCTACTACAGATTTCTTAGATTCTAAGTCTTAAAAGTTCTCATTCCCTTCACAATTTAAATAATAAAAACAAAATAATTTAATCTTAAAACCCTTTCTCAAATGATTAATTTATACTTCAATAAGAAAATTCTAATATTTAATATTTACTTCAAGGCTCCAAATAAATTAAATCTTCGATTATATTTCTTTTCATATCAAAATCATATATTTTTTTCATAAACATTCTCATTACGAATAAAATAAGACTTCTATAATTTCATTCTTCACATCCTTATAATTTTAGTAAAATTCAAGAATTATACTCCAATATTTTTCTCATTTAACTTTAAACTAACAAAATAAATAAATAAGTTTGAATCCCTGAAACTCCAAACCCCCGAAACTTCAAATAAAATTCATTCCACATCCACAAGTCTTCATTCCAACTGATAGAAAAAGTTCAATAAATAAAAATCTTAATGAAATCTCCAAATTTAGATTTTTTTTTTCTACTAAGAGAAATCTCAATTTTTTTTTCTCATCAATAGTCAAAGGAATAATTTAATCTCAACTATCTAAAATTTAAAAATTAAAAATTAAAAGCATTATACCTTTTAGATCTGAATTCGAAACTTGGGCATCGCCCTTCATCTTCTTCGTGCAAGCAAACGCATCAACTGTGACACATAACACACCTGCTTCTATTCTTCGTTCATCCAACGCCAAAACCTCCAACTTGTTCTTCGTCATTCCTCTTCATTCACGAACCAGCAAACACACAAAAAGTTGGATTTTGTTCCTCTTCGTCGTCCCAAATGCAGTAGCAGCAGTGTTGCTCGTTCGTTTTCGTTCTTTGCCCAAACGTAGCAGCAAGCTACGTCTTTCTTCTATTTTTGCTCTTTCGTGGATGTAGCGGCATCAAACTAGAAATTTTTGGTTTTTCTTCTTCTTTCACGTACTCACCTCGCAGTTGATCTTCCCCTTCATTCGACCCTAAATCACACACACACACAAGTAGCAGTTGCAACACCTTCATCACAGATAGTAGTGAAGGTCTACATTCTGAAAATTCATTCTAGCAAGAAAGAAATAATTTCTTTGCTTAATCTCTTTTATTCTCTTGTTTTTTGGCTGTTCTAAACATCAAATATAGTAGTAGGGAGGAAAAAACTCCAGTTTTTGCATAACAGTAGTGAAGGTCCACTTTGGGACACCTCTTTTGGAGCAACCAGAGGGTTCTACAAAGTAAAGCAGGTATAATAACTATGTCTAAGTCTCTATTTAAGAATGGAGTATCGTTATTCATTTCAGTATGTATTACTGTGCACATATACGTCGTTTACTGTGCAGCGACTACTATTCACTATTGTTCACATTCACTGTTCACAAATACGTATTGCTCCTATATACGGTACTATTCATATATATGGTACTGTACATAGGTACTATTCATGTACGATTATTAAATTACATTTTCGAAACATAGATCCTGAAAATTGATAGTTGAAGACTCGAAATAAGTTGAAATAATACCGTAAGGATTCAGGAGAATCTACTATTGAGGTGGAAGTGATTTCTCAAACCCTTATCTTACATGTTTAGTTTAATACCATGTTCTTGCATGTTTAATTTCAGTTTACTATGCATATTTATGCATGAAGAACATGGTTTCAAATTTAGATTTGCATGTATGTCATCATAAAACCATATCATGCTTAGGTTATGCATGTTTAGATTCAAAGAATGATGCATACTAAGTGTTTGCTTTCATGTTTTGAATGTTTATGAGTTCAACATGTTTGTTTTTATTTATCTTTCATGTGTTTTATTTTATGATTCATGATTATGCAATTAATGAAAGATCTTAAGATTAAGAACTACGTACTATCACAATGAAGGTCAATACGGGTGTTCTTTACATTTGATGAGTTTACATGGGTGATGTCCCAAAATACTTAGAATATGGGTTAGACCCTAAGTCCATTAAAACTTGGCATAAGAAATGTCTTTTCACTCAAGGAAAGTATTTTGATAAAGAACATCAAGGGCTTTGAAACCCTTTCAGTCAAATTTACAACTGTAAACAAAAATTGTTTGAAACGCTTAATGATTTGCAAGTGCTTAAATTTGAATGTGTTATTAATCTAAATTTGTAATTTGATAATTTGAAAAAGATCCACTAGGCTATGTGCTCATCCTTTTCCCTCATATTTTTCAGGAATTTGACTTGCATAAAGACCATAAATATTGGCTTAGCTACTTTTTATTTAGAAAGTTCTAATTTCTGTATGAGGGCATGCTGCATAAGTTTTGAATTTTCCGTTGTAATAGTCTCTCTTTAGGATTGAGTTATGTACTCAACTTTTTTAAATTAATAATGTTTATAAATTTCTTTTATCTCTTGTATTATTGCCTTATTAAATTTGAGTTATGTACTCTTGAATACTATGAAGGCATAAAAAAATTGAAATAGAAAGTCAAGTTGTGTACTCGTAAAGTGACACTGGCCTAGCTTGCCCTGTGGGTAAGTCCAAATTGAAGGTCTCAGGGGTTGGGGATGTTATAGAGAGGTAGTGCCTGATCTCCATATCTTTTTTCCACCAAATTGTGGTCTGCACATGCTCGTGTGGTTTCCCTTGCTCTGGCTCTGTCGTAGAATTAGGGTTTAAGAAAAAATTTTGCTCCGACTTCGTCGTGGAATCGCGTGATTTTTGCAGGCGAAGAAATTGAGCGTTGGTGCCTCTGGTTTTTGCAGACGAAGAAATTGAGCTGGAATTGTATCCTGCCAGAATTTGCCAAAGTAACGGAGATAAGGTTCCTCCCGTAGAGTTTGCCAAAGTAAATTGCCCTATTCTATGATCCTTATAAGTTATTGCTTTCGTAGATTTTGAGATAAATTATATTTTTTGCACTTTCATGCATTCAAAATTAGCTTTCAAAACATCTTTTACTTTATCTCTATTGACTAATTATCAAGCGTGAGTTGTTCACATGGTCTATGATTGCCTGTCCTATGATGAGATTGAACCCATTACTAAGTTATTGCTATCTTTAGTGTGATGCCTGCACCTAAAATAATGCTTCCTAAATTTACCATGGAATCACTATAGCTTATATTGGAATATTTTTAATGTCTTCTATTTAATTTTTTATTGATTGTTTTTGAATATGTGACGATCAATAATGAGAGGCTCGTAGCCCTGCAGTTTTGGCCTTGGTTATACTCTCTAACACTTTAAAGGGAATAATATCCCCTATCACTACCACCTTGTTAATTCAACACAACAGTTTTTTGTTCTTAAAAAAAAGAACTTTTTTTAATATTTATACCCTTTAGAAGTCTCTCATAGGTAGAGCAATTGGACCCTCTCTACTTTTAGTTGGTAGTCTTCATGTTTTGAATCACAAACCAAATATAGCTTACAAATCTTTATTTATCATATTTATTTCCAAACTTGGATCCTCTCTATGTGTTACTTTTGTGAATAACAATATTGTTTCTTGAATGTAGAATGTCATCATCAATTGAAGTAAAAGGTAACATGAAAAAAGCAATAGTAGTCGAGAACAGTAGTAAATGCAAGCACAATGACATCGCAAGGTGTTATATGTCCCTCAGTCGTGATAATCCTAGGCGAAGGTTTTTAAGATGCCAATATTGGCAAGTAAGTATGGAACAAACACATGACATGTGAGTGATATTTAAATGAAATTATTATGTTTGCTAAGGAATGGTTGTTTGGGTTTTTATGACAGACAGAAGAAGATTGTGGTTGGTTTAACTAGTTGGACCCAGTTCCTTCGTCTGAGTTTAAAGAACACTATGATCCATTTGTTACCAAGATTGGGAGTCTAAGGGACAAAGTCGAGCATCTTGAACTAGTGAAAAACTAACTAAATAACCAATGTAACAAGGCAAAGGTGAAGATTTCACTGTTGGAGTGCAAAAACAAAAAACTCACTACAGAGATTGCTACATTGGCCAAGGAGCACAAACACATGAAGAAGATGTTGGCATCAAGGAGCATAGCTACATGGAAGCTCAACTTTTTTGTTGGCGTTTGTTGTCTATTATTTATTGCGATGAAGATTGTACATGATTTCAAATAGCATACTCATTACTTGGAGTTGCCATGAATCTGTCTTGCTTAGGATAAAAAGGATTGTGAATTGTCTTGCTTCAAGATACATTACTTTTTAAGTTATTGCTTGTTAATTAGGTAAGTATTTTTTGCATGTCATAGTGAGACACTTAAATTCCACAATCTTTTGGCTTCTTTTAGATTTGGAATGATCAGATTTGTAGGTAGACCATGACATCAACAACAAAACTAGAACGAGCTTACAAGTCAATGGTTCATTAATTTGCTGTGATTGGTTATATAATTCTCCAAGCAAACCAGAATGGAGAATTATATCAAAAATAGACAAACATGTACATGCATGTAGAAGGGAATTTAATAAATAAATAAAGGGTCAAAGCCAAAGAATTAATATTTGAAAACTACAATTTCACCTTCAACCTTAAGAATGAGACAACTGAGGATAATAATATTTTTGTATATTAAAAGTTTTAAATTTCATTGCCAACACGTTGGTGATTCATAATTTACCAACCAAATTAGCAATTAATGGAAAAATGTTGTTCCATTTGTCAATGGTCATTGATTAAATAAAAAGGATATTCTTTGCATTTAGTGTGTAATTATCGATAGTATAATATAGATATCATACAAGAATACTATAAGAATATCGTCTGTCTAACATAGGTATAAATCCTGAATAGTGTATGAATAACTTGACAATAGAATTCAAAACTATAATTTGTGTTAAAACATGTTTAACGTTTGTATGACATGTGAATAACAACTGTATACACTTGATATTTGCTATATCAACTGCATTGCTAGACTTATTTTCGAGTAATATTAGAACAAAATTCGAATGATGTCGGAATATACGTGATAATATTTCAATATTGATAGTATAATATAGGTATAACTAATAAATAATGTGATGATCCATTCTTTAATGACGAAAATGCAGCGTGATAATCTATTCTTTATATCAGACTAGTATGATTAACAAATAATCCGAGTATACCAACCAAGTAACGTGTAATCGAGTAATATCTCTTCTAGTATGACAGTCATATAACATCAGAATAACGCTTGTATACATATTTGACAAACGTGAATATCTCGCAAATAATGTTAGTATATAGACTTGAATGACATTATCAATAAGTGATATCTGTTCATGGTATAATCTCAGTATAACTAACAGATAATGCACGAATACAAACTCGAATGACATGTAACTGTATTGTATTCTCTGTTCTGGCATCACAATCACATAACATCCGAATAATCATTGTATACATATTTGACTAATGTGAATATCATGCAAATAATTCTAGTATATAGACTATTTTTGGTATTACATAAGTATAACATCCTAATAAAGCATGTATACATATTTGTATGACGTGTTATTGTTCAAGTACAAGTCTATTTCTGGTATTACAATCGAATAATATCTGAATAATTCTTGTATACAACTTTTCACCGACATGAATATCCCGCAAATGACTTGTAACTGATTTGGATTATCTGTTCTGGTATCACAATCGAAGAACATCTGAATAATTCCTGTATACAATTGAATAATATCCGAATAATTCATGTATACAACTTTTGACCAACGTGAATATCTCACGAATAATTCCAATATACAGACTTGAATGACGTTATCATTACACGATATCTCTTCCTAGTATAATCTCAATATCAAAACCGATAATACATGTATACAAACTCCAATGACATGTAACTATGCTTGATTATCATTTTTGATATAACAATAGTATCACTTTCATATAATTCATGTATACAAATTTGACGGACATGAATATCGTGTGAATATTGTTAGTATATCAATCCAAAATAGATTATCACGACGTGCGAATTGCCAATATAATACATGAATATCAATGCACATTACTAACTCCTATATAACACCAAAATAGCTATTGCACTGATATAAAATTGGTATAACGTTTGAATAATATCATAATAAGACATGAGATTTGTCAAGAAAACGATCTTTTGCTATCATTTTTCAAATAAAATCTGCACAATGTGTGTATACAATGAATCACAAAATTATTTATAAATTTAATCATATTACATAATATATTTATTAATGATGTGAATATACATATTTAATTATATTTTCTATATTATTACTTATTAAAACCAACATTTTAAATTTATTTAATTTAATATTCTCATTTTGAAAATATTACATTTTAAAAACTTTTAAATAGCTTAATAGTATAGAAAGCTAATTACTAATTAGTTATATATTTTATTTAATTACGAGATCACAAGATTAATTAACACAAATAGGTTAGTTATATTTTTAATTACAAGATTAATGAATACAAATAGATTAATTTTGACGAGCATATAAATCAAAATTTTTTAGTTAAAATTAGATTGAATTAATTATTTTAAATAGCTTGACAAGGCTATTTTGAACATTTTTAAAAAATTTATATCTATTTCCTTTATTTTATAAAAAGAAAACTTTTTAAAAAATTAATTATTTCCTTTATTTTATAAAAAAACTTTAAAAATAAAAAGAAAAAAAATTAAGTCATCAAACATTTTAATTTTTTCAAATCTCTATTTTAGTTAGACTAATAAAAATAAGAGATTTTAATAAGAGTTACCAAACACTACCTAACTACCATTCTTCTTCTTTTTATCACATACATCCAATACCCAAAGCATAGAGTTTACATATTGAATATCGTGAC
This sequence comes from Tinospora cordifolia, assembly GCA_030144865.1. Taxonomy (NCBI): domain Eukaryota; kingdom Viridiplantae; phylum Streptophyta; class Magnoliopsida; order Ranunculales; family Menispermaceae; genus Tinospora; species Tinospora cordifolia. Next base: position 3,957 of record JAJIYU010009520.1, on the reverse strand, counting down.
CACAAAACCCATACATCTAGATATTTGGTTCTTTGTTTTTTGAGGATTCCCCAATATCATTATGTGGAGTTACTTTTCCCGAAGGTTTCCACACTGGTAACTTTTTTCTCCCAATATGAGCGGCAGTTCGAGTACTCACATGTGCCTCGCTCCTTGCTACCAAAGCTGTTATTCTTGGACCTGATATACATATTGTATTTGTTTGTCTGGGCATCTTGAGATATGCATAACGAAATATAACCCAAATAAGTTCAGATATAACCATAGAAAACTTTATAATACATAATCATATACCACATACCCTCATATATATATTGCCAGTATCCCCAAATATCCTTACCCCCATACCCTTGTGTGCTTGTCGCATTTCACTATAGTACTTCCTTTTCTCACCTTCACTCATTAATGGGAGACTTCTACAATTTGAAGTACGCATTGCACCTTGGGTTGATTCTTGAGATGGTGCTTCGCGTACCTAATATCATTATTCAGCTGTGGATAAATATTATCAAGTTCACCAAACTAAAAGAAAATAAATATTCCTCACATTGACAAAAGTTTGTGTTTGGCTCTCATTCATAGTATCATCTACATAAGAACACAAGCTTCTTCTTAGCCTACCTCTCCTTCCCTGTATCATAAAATAACCATGTAATTGTGAATTGTCAAGTCATATAATTACGATAAATTGAAATTAAAGTTCATTGGTACTTACAGGTTGTTTAGGAACATTTGGAACAAATTCGGGCTTGTCTTTATTGTGGCCAACTTCACCACATAGTCTACAAGTCATTGTCATTCCATGCCTTGACTTTTCTTCCCATCACCTTGTCTTTCATCATTTGATTTTTTTTCTATTTTCTTTGGCCTTGGGTGGCATATAATATGAATTAAGATTTTCTCAATTAAGAAAGGAAGTGAGTTTTCACCCTTTTCTATCAACGACTATAGGTAATATTTAGATGGTACTAATATTACAAGAGCTTTCAGTACACAAATTCGATCTCTCGCAAGTTAGTTTCACCTTGAACATGCCTAGGAAGCATCAGTACTGTCAACAACTTATCCTTGGCATTGTAGTTCAACAAGGGGGGTTATCCTTCAACTTTTGGCCACATTCTCGCTCCATTTATAGGCTCTAAAGGGAATTCATATGCTTTTTGGTAGAAGTCGTTGGTTAAGAAAGGGCCAACATATGTAACTGGGTCTTGCTTCAAGAAATTAATGCACGGCATTACATAACAATAAGGAATACCACTCAACTCTGACTCTCTGCAACTACAAGATCTCGCTCAAAGGTTCACCACAAACCCATCATCCCTAACCATCACCTGAAACTTATCGCCTGGGGCTGCCTTAGGGAAGCAAAATCTTGAATTGTACTTGTTCTTCTCTAATTTTTTTCGTACTCTATGACCCACTACATCTTAACTATTTCTAATTGCATCATCCTTTACCCTCATTATTTTCATCAATGCAGTCCTTATTTCATATAACATGCTGACTATTGAAAGGGTCCTTGCCTATGTAATGTGCCCATTGAATGTCTCGGCAAGGTTGTTGTCAACATTTTTGTACTTTGTAAGTGCTCTAATCTTACAAAACACATGTGGCTTTTGGTTCATAAATGTTTCACTTGCTTGAGGATCTAGTGCTTCTAAATCTCGCATGTGCTCCTTGAATTCTACCTCAAAAGTTGCATTGACATACTTCCAAACTAATGTCTTGTACTCTTGCCCTTTGTAAGTCTTTTTCCAATTTGCATAGATGTGGCACGCACAGTTCCTATGCTCTGCATGTAGCACCAACCTATAGGCAGTATTCAATAACCCCTAGTTTGATGTTATCCAAACTCATAATAAAACTAATTTGACTCAAACTAAAACACTAGTAGATAATTTAGATCACAATTCTGTCAGAAATCATCATCATTCAAAGAAGTGAAATAGACACTTAGATCTAAACATGGTTCGATATCTTCTAGAAATTTGTAGATTGTCCTCGCTTCTGGAGAGATATATCAGTGTTCGATATTTCCATTTGTAAGCTCTACCACTCCCAGCATTTCAATTTAATTGAACAGATACTCGAGCACCATAGACAGCCTAGTGCTTTGAAATCTGAGGTTTCTCGATTAGAATCGTAATGCTTTACTCACAAGCTCGGACGTTTGACGAAGTCGTTTGTACGTTTCATCAAAAGGAAGAGCTTGGTTGCAATGCTTAGTGTTTGCCTTGAAAACTGTTGATATGAGTTAGTTCATGAATCACTCGAAATCAATTCCTTCCAAGATCGGCAATTCTCCAGGAATCGTATCACACAATATTGTTAGAAGAGCATCATGCTATTAATGTATTAAAAGTATATTAATATTATATCATTATTTATAAATTAAATGTTATATCAATCTAATATAGAGTATACATTAATATTATACTGCTATTTATAACTTAAATATTATATCAATGTATACTACTATTTATAAGTTAAATATCATACTAATGTCATATTAACTGTGTACTACCTGTTAGTAGAATTGTTAATTAATAATTTCTGATATTTTTTATATTAAAATTTTAATATATGTATAAAAACAAAAATACTGATATTTATATAATTATTTTTATGTATTTTCCCTTTTAATTTTGTCAACCCAAATCGAACAAATCAGTTCTACTACCTACATTCGATTAGTCTGGCCCGAAACCATGTACACTCCAAGTATGAAATGGGTTAAACTTTTATATCTTCTTTATTATTTTTTAATACTGTTTTAGCAGATAAGGTTAGACATACCAAATGTTGTCCAGACACAACCATATGGACAATTTATCCTTACACAGAGTGCATAAATGTAAAAAAAGAAAAAAAAATGTAGATTGCGTGCCAATTTATGACAATTCATTTGGATCCTCTTTGAATCCACTGGAGATTTCTACATTTTAATTTTTATTTATCACTCACAAAATATTCATTCATGAAACATTAGGTCAACATTATAATTCCCTTTGTACCTCACACATAATCAATTTCTCGAGATTGTAAAACTATCGACCACATCAAACAAACCAAAAGAGAAAGAGAGAGAGGGAGAGAAAGAGATTAAATGCCTCAAAACACCCTTGGTTTAGCAACAATGGTGGAGTGCTTAAGTATGTGCAAGCTAAATTGTCCACCCTTCTCTGTAGTATCAACCTTACTCTGCCCTGGAGGAGGTAACAGTTCAAAATTCTGAACCAATCGCCCAATCGTAATGCCTAGAATCGGTAACGCAATTATAATTCCCGGGCAGCTCCTTCGTCCAACACCGAAAGGTAGGAAACGATAGTCGTTGCCATTGGCTTCAACGTTGGATTCTTCTTCAAGGAATCGCTCTGGACGGAACTCTTCGACATTTTTCCAGAGAGCAGGGTTGTTGGAGAGCCACCACGCGTTCACGAGGACTTTGCTCTCAGCCGGAATGTCGTAGCCACCAAGCTTAGCATCGTTAAGATTCATGTGTGGGACTAGCAATGGGATAGCCATGCGGAGTCGTAGGGTTTCCTTGATCACTGCTTGAAGATAGGGGAGTTTTTGAACGTCCGGTTCGGTGACTTGAACGCCTGGTCCAAGTACTGTGTCAATTTCTTTCCTGAGTTTTTGTTGGATCTCTGGATGGTTCACCAGCTCTGCTATTCCCCACTCGGTGGTCCACAGGGTCGTCTCAATCGCTGTCATGACACAACACAAAACCATAAAGCAATAACTAACAGAGCCATTCAGATGCATATGTACTGGTTTTTTTTTTTTTTTTTTAACAAAGGAAAATGATTTTATTATGCAAAAAGTATACCCAAAATATCTGAGTAAAAAAATACAAACTCGATATGTGACGACCCAAATGTGATTGTAAAAACATGGAGGTTTTGAGGGTGTTTTGGGGCATTAACAAGGAGAAATGAAGGTTCATTATAGTAG
>JAJIYU010009519.1:0-16924 GCA_030144865.1 Tinospora cordifolia | reverse complement strand
TCAGCAACCGTCAAGTCATCCGGCAACTGTTGTGTGCAACCTGCTCCGAGGTGTGCACACGCGCTTGGTCCTTGGCCTGCCAAGCAAGGCATCCTTCGGTGATCCGAGTCACAGGTCTAACACTATGAGACTTTGCTTGCCACATATTTGACAACGAGGATGATTTTTCGATGAATGCCAGCCAGCCTTAGAGGGTGGTGGAGCTATTTTTGGTGCTCGACCTAGAAGACTAGGAGGAACAGGGCTTAGAGAGGATGATTGTTGAACAAAAGATCGAAGAATGATAGACTGATTTGCTGAAATAGATGAGCAAAAATCCTGATTTGATTTGTTGAAGAAGACAACATTGGCTTGAGGCATATTGAGGATATCCACTACATTATGACAATGTAGAGAAAAATCATAGGTCATTAGTTGACTATGAGCTTCATGAAGAGAGGGAGGCATAGGGCGAGCCTGTAATGATGTCACCAAGGAGTTATATTCAACCCCAAGTCCTTGATAGAAGTAGAGTAACTGGTCACGAGTAGGAACAAATTCTCCAATGGAGATAAGTTGGTCAATGATTGTCTTGAGTCATCAAACATATTCATCAGCACTCAACCAATCCTTCCAAACTGATCGCAGATCTTGACGTAGCTTTGCTATGCAGAACTGAGAGGCAGATTGGCATGTGTTGGGGAGAGAAGTCCAAATTTCTAATGCTTTGGAAAAGGCAAAGATCTGGGTTAGCATAGATTCAGATAGAGAGTTGTAAATCCAGCTCATAACTGATCGATTACATCGCTCCTAGGTGATGAACATCGAATCTGGGTCAAGATTATGGGCATTTAAACAGCGAGGAGGAACTGACTTTGATTTATCCAAATAATCTTCAAATCCATGTGCAATTATGATATTCAGTAACTGATTTTTCCAGAGGAGGTAACTAGTTCAATTGAGTTCCATTGATAGAGGCTGTTCAGGGAAGGTAAGAATGGTTGTGAAATTCTTGTTGCTACAGCCGTAGAGGATGAGGGAGTCGATTAAGATTGATTCATTTTTGCTATGTTCTTTATGTACATATCTAACATATTTATCCATTATTCTAACACACACTTCATTATTAATGTTCTTTATGTATAGAAGAAAAATAATGAGAAGAATATAAAAATCACCCATTATTCACAATCCTTGACACTTGAAATTGTTGATTTTGCTGTGATTTTCATAAGAATTCCACAAGTTTTGTGAAACGTTCATCTAACCTTTGCAATCCAAAATATAGTGCAAAGAACAGAAGAAAAAGAAGAATGAGTAAATTATTATGGTGCGTATGTGGATTTATAGGGTTATAGTTTGGGCAATTTATATAGAAATACATAAAAGTTAATAAATTAAAAGAAACACAAGTTAGATTGTTAAAGAAGACAAAGAATAACATGGAAATAATAAATTTTATTATTTCCATGTAGAAGAGATTAAAGAACAAGCAAGATTGAGTCACAAGTAGAAGAGATTAAAGATAGAAAAGCAGAACGAGAAAGGAACAGACTAAGAAAGAAGAACAATTGAGAAATAATTATGTTCTTTGTTAATTTCTGAAATATACAGTTGAGTTTAAATATAGAAATACATCAACAACTCATAACTACATGTTGTTTTACTATTAGACAGATCTAATCTATAACAATTGTACATATGGCACAGTACAATTGGGTATATCCAATCTTAAAAGGTCCTGTAACAGCTTCTGATTTTGAGACTCCTAGCAGATTCTGATTTGAGAAACTGCTTCTCTAACAACTTCTAACAATTCCTAATAGCTTGGGGGTCTTCTAACAGTTGTGGTGTTGTTTGCTTGCCCTTACAATGGTTAACAGTTTCGCTATTTGCATAACATGTAAATGTTATAAACATATGAAAATATATGCATTAGCTTATTTTAAGGCATGATGAATTTAAATACAAATTTAATTTATATTTTATATAAAGTCAATTTATATAAGATATAAATTCAATTTATCCTCCTAGTTTGTTTGTATAGGAAAAACTGATCAAAATACCTTAACTTATAATTTTGAAATTGCTATACAAATTTTAGGGTGTTACATTCTTGGTGACAAAATTGTATGACTTGTAGGCTTTAGAATTTTTATTTCAATATGCAAGTATACACTTTTCAAATTCTTCGTGAGGTTTACTTCTCAAAATATTAGGTATATTACAGTAAGCAATGCTCTCATATATTAAAAAATAACTAAATAAGGTTTTATGCTGGTCCAAGTTTCATACAACAAAATTTCTTGAACACACCTAGTGGCAGTAGAGTTTAATATATATATATATATATATATATATATATTGTTCATGCAACTATTTCCTCCTAAAAATGTTTGACATTCTTCGAGCTTTCAACATTTTTTTTGGCTAACTCCAAGTTTGATCTGTTATTCTTTTAGTGACTCCATTTTGCTGGGAATATGTATTTAACAATGAATTGGGGGTGAATTAATGCCATGCTCTTTTAAGAATTTGGAGAGTGCAACAAATTCTCCACTATGATCAAAATGTAAGGTTTTGATAACCATATTTATTTGAAGCCATAGGCTTGAAGATTTCGAAATACTTATAAACATTTACCTTTTTCCCTCAAAAAATAAACTCATATTTTTCTGTTATAATCATCAATGAATATATTATAAACTATTGGTTACCTTTTAAGGGATATTTTCTATGCTTGTTCATATATATCAATTGTGAACTAACTTAAGACACCTTGATGCCCTACAAGTACTTTTGTTGATCTGAAAACTGTTGTTGATATTGTTTTCTAAGTACACACCCTTCATATACTTGATTGGGTTTATGAACGTTTGGCATCCCACTCACCATTTGAGGCTTGTATATATGAGTTAATATTTTCAAACTTAAACGTCTGAATTGCAAATACCATAATTATGATGGGTCTTTTATGATCATTCAAAAGCAAGAATACATCAATTGTTGGGTATGAGAGGATTAATGTCAAATCCTAAAAGACAAATGATTAATTTACCCTCTTTATGTGGAGAAAACTTATACTTCTAATTATGATATCACATATGAACAATTCTTTAATATCTTGTTTATTGACAATAAAATATTTTCTTTATGCACTGGTTAAAAGACATGATTTTTTGAGATAGATACATTTTCACCGATCAAGTCAAAAGTTGCTAATATATGGATAAGACTATTACATCTATCCTTGATCTCACATGTGTTAAAAGACAGTGCTTAAGGGAGATACAATGAAAACATTAAAAATATGTTTGATTTCTTGGTTGATATTTACCAAGATGTCATTGTTTCCTATAAAGTTGAAAGTTTTTTGTCATACTTCACTTTAAACAAATTCATTCAAAGTTGTAGACACATTTCGGTTACCAATCACATGTTCGCTACAATCACTGTCAAGATATCAAGCTTTATTTTATCATTTTCCTTTGCAACACAAGTAAGAAATATTGCACCTTTGTGAAGTTCTTGGGTTTTCTCTTATATGTAAATAGTTTGGTCTGTCATTCTTTTTTGACCAACATTTGAATGAATGATGTTCTAACTTGTTGCAATTGTAATATTGGATCTACTTTTGATTATGACCTCTCTTAAGATTGAGTATGTTAGGAAACATGATTAATTGGCATTGTTGGTGCTTGAGGTGTTTTAGGAATATTTTAGAATTCTTCATGATTTAGAAATCAAAATATTTCTCTTAGAAAACTAAATTTCTAAAATCTGGAAATTATTCTGAAATCTGAAAATATTATTAATCTTTTAGAACAGTTAACTGAAATCTGGAAATTAGAATATTGCTGTAAAACAATGAAATTTTGAATATTGTAGTTTTTGAAATTTGAATTTCTGTGGTCAATTCTGGAATGTTTGCATTTCTGGGTTTGCTCTCTCTATTTGTTGTGATCAAAATCTCTTTTCAAAATTGAATGTGTTTTAAACCTTGATTCTTGCTAAAACTTGCAACAAATATTTCTTTAGAATATTTTCAAGATCTTTTCTTTAACAGTTTTGGAATGAATATCAGTTTTGCTCTAAATTCCTATATGCTCAAAACTTTCAGAATATTAGACATCATCATTATTTTAGAAAATGTTATGCTGATTTTCTGAAAAAATGAAATGTTTCAAAATAGCACTGTGAACTATTTAGAATGTTTTCAAAAGGTTGTCATTCTCAGTTTCTGATTCAAATATTAGTTTACTATCAAATCTTCTTACTCAGAATTTCTAAGAATATTGGATATGAAAAATTCTACTGCTATTAATTTTAGAAAACAGAATATTGCATCTTGCTATGAATCAGAACTTTTTTCAAAATAATGGATACATATTCTCAGTTTAGAATCTTGCATATTAAGTTGGAAACTGAAATACAGTATCTTGTAGTTTTCTTTTAAAAATCGAATGATAGAATAAGATCTTGCATATTTGTTTGGAAACAAATTTCTGCATTGTGTGGTCTTTGAAAATCGGATGAAAATTTTGAAAACTTGCACATTAAAGCTGAAACTCTGTATCTTGGAAATTCTGGAAATCAAATGTTGTTATGCTATTATGGAAATTGCATATCTGTTAGAAATGATTTGATCCTATAAAATGATTTTTCAGAATATTTTTAGAAACATTTCTAGGGTTAGTTTTTAATGTGAATCTCTCTTCAAAAATAGAATATGTTTAACCCAGAAACTGTTTCTTAAATAAAATCTGTATCAATTATGTTTTAAGAAAAAAATGCAAAATCCTTGTGAATTGTTTTTAGAAACAAATAGGTTGACATTGATCCTTACTGTTGAATAAAAGCTTTCAATCTACTCAAATCAGAAGGAGATTACAATTTATGGAAGAATGTCAAGGATTGCTGCTATTTTGGAAAGTTTTCAGGATTTCCAGCAAGACTGTCGCAACAGAAGATGCAACAGTATATCGAACAGTCTGCCCAGAAAGAATTTCCAGAATCTGTTTCTCCAAAAGGAAAGCTCTGTTTCTGCACTCTATTTATTTCGATCGTGTCTGAAGCTTTTTCTCATCACTCTGAAGCACTCCAAACGACAATCATTGAGTTGCAGATTATTGTATTATTGAGAGCATTATTATCTTTATTTTTCTGTTTTTATTGAGTAATCAAAGAAGTTGCAGTATTATCTACTCTGTTGTTCAGCACACACAGTTAGGACTGTTGGTGGTGGCTGAAGGAAATTTGTAGAGATTGACTGCTGTCTTCTTGACGAAAGTTTGTCTAGAATCCAGTGTTTGAAGTGTACTCCTGTGGGTTGAAGTGCCTGCAGTATATTGGTGTAACTAGCAAACTATAATGGATTCTTGAATTGGGCGAGGCCCCACAGACGTAGGCTGTTGAGCTGAACTGCGTGAACATCTCCTTATGTCGTTTTCTTTCCTACATTATTTTTATTTCCTGCTGCACATCATTATTCTAATCTATTTACTAATTGTATAGAAATTTCAGATTGGTTCTAACTGTTTTAGTGACTCCCTAATATAACAGAGTGTCTTCCTCTTTTATATATGTGAATTGTCATCTTTTTAAAAAAGGGCAAATATTTTTTTATAATACTTTTTTAAAAGTGATAGTTTCTGTAATTTTCTTTTTATTCAACAATTTGCCTACTATATAATAACGAGAGGGTTGGGTCAACATTAAAATTAGGCCGAGCTTTGGTTAGGATAAATAGGTCAAGTTGGGCTAAACTCATGAGTCAGCCTAAACTGACGCGCTTATACACACCACCTAAAGTTAATAAATATAGGCTTAGGCAAATTTTTATTTTATGTTATTTTATTTATTTTTACATTTTTCTCTACTTTTGGGCCTTTGTACCAAATTTAGAATTGGGTATTTCTAGCAAAAGAGTATGATCTAAGATATATATCCAAATAAATGCTAGGCTCATGTGGGGGAAAAAAAAGGAAAACCTTAAATTCCCCATATGTCACATTAGCATCAGTATAATTTTGGATAAGATTCGGGTTATAAAAGTATTTATCATCTTTAAATTGATTTTGATAAAAAAAAAATAGAAATGCTTTCACAATATCAATACATTTTGTTTTTGGGCTCTTTGAAATTAAATTATTTTTTTCATATAATTAGTCAAATAGAGGAAAGATATGAATTAATTTGTACCACAAATAGTGACTAATAACGGGTGATGAAAAGCAATCAATTTTTAGTTATTTCTTAATATGCAAATTTTAATCATCTTTTGGGGTTTCGTTGAGCAAATAAAAGCAAGATAGAGTAGTTAATGCTTTACCAGCCCAAAAAAGCAATTATTATTATTCTTTTCTATTTTTCCAAATGATTTGGTGCATTACTACATCAACCTTGCCGTTATATAAGTACATATATGTTTAAAACTTTTAGTACTCATTAAACTTATATGGTAAAAGAAGAAAGAAATCCATCAAAATCAAGGTGATTAAAGGACAATTTAACTATTAATTTTTTTAAGAAAAACAAGTGCAGTCCAATCAAAATGTGATCCACCACCAAGACCTATTAATATTATTTTTAAAATGACAAAATGAGCTTATTCCATGTTTTACAATCAAAGCCATACTGGCCCTAATATCAAGAAGCTAAAAACAAAAGAAAGCATTAATAGGACCAATTAATATATACATATATATATATGTATGTATATTTAATTATAAAATCATGCATATATAATCACTCTCTAAATCTTCATGGTGTGACATTGATATCAACCTTCATCCCGGATTTGCATTTTTCCCCAACGGTGCAAATGAAGTAGTAATGACCATTCAGTTGCAGATAAATATAGCTTACTCCCGAGTTGTAGAAGGCAAATGGGGTGCCTGTTGTGTTGCATGAGTTGTAGTCCTCAGCGCTCACTTCCACCACATTGTAAAGAAGATATTTGTACCTGAAAACTATCAACACCACCCAACAACATCAATATTAATTTGTAAAAAGAAATAATAACAGTAATAATAATAATACCTTAAAAAGTAAGCACTAGAGGAAGTACAAAGACGTCTCCAACTCTGAATTTTTTAGTGGATGCCCACTTATTGAAGTCAGTAGCGCCAAGACTCCAACCAGCTTCATCTCCCACATAGTAAGTAACACTCATTGCCATCTCTAGAGTCGCCATGAACATCACTGAGAAGAACACAGCTTTAGCAATACCTAAACCTGTCATTGTTGAATTAATCTAGTTAGAAGGAAGGACGAAAGATCAGTGGAGAGGAAAGAGGGCAATTGAGCTTTGTATTAAGCTGAACGCGCTTGGCCTTGTTATAAGTTGAACGATATTTCACATTTGTGAAAAGAAATAATTTTCTTTTTTTTTTTTATTTTTAGGAAATTCATTAATGGGTTCTAAATTAAAATATTAGAATAAAATTTATTTTGAATATCCAACGTGTATATATATGTGTACTAACATTAATATATTATTTAATGGCCTCAAATTATATATCGACACATAATTTGAGGGAATCCTACCATATATCAAAGTGTTTACGTAAATTTTTAATATATAGAATAAGTTTTGATATACCATTACTTACTCTTTCTTGTACAATTTCAAGGAATTCCATATCGGTTTGAAATGGATATCATGAAAGTGAACAAGTAAAGAATCTTATGGGGAACTCATCGGCAATAGTGTCATTTAATTTGGCTGGATTTGATGAGATTGGAGAAGTAATTTGCTTTCTAGTTATATGAGTAGATCAATCCAGAAAAGATTTTGTGAGCTCCTGCTATTTTCATTTCTTTTCTTTTGATAAGTATATATAGGTTATTTTACTAAAGGCAAAAAAAAGGGGGGGATAATTGAGACCTGGTTTATATTTTAAATCAATTCACTAAAAAGGTGTTGATTAAGTGATTGAATATACAAGTTACTAAGAAATCAAGAGTTTAAGCATCGTTTTGTTAGTTTCCCTTCCTCGTATATATAATAACTCATGTGAATTTTTCTTGGCCTTATTATAAGTTGAACAATATTTCACATTTGTAGAAAGAAATAATTTTCCTTTTTTTTTTTTTTGGAAAATTCATTGATGGGTTTCCTAATTAAAATACTAGAATGATAGTTGACGGTCTAAAATCATATATCAACACATAATTTGAGAGAATCCTACAATATATCAAAGTGATTACATACATTTTTAATATATAGAGCAAATGCTAATATACCATCAATTACTCTTTCCCAGACAATTTCAAGGAATTCCTTTTCCAAATGGATATCGAGATGAATTGATTTTTTTGATTTTTTGTATATTTTTTAATAGGAATTGTTAGTTGCACAACATATTAACTATATCCTAAGCATTTTGCATATATTTTCTATGGCTTGAGTTGGAAATAAGACATATTTGCGTTTATATATATATATAAGTATTAATAAACGCATTGACATATCTTTTGCATAATTAAGAGAGTTTTAATGTGATTTTAGGCGCTTATACTTGTGATTTAATGCCGGAGAAGGGTTCTTGAGTGTTTATATAGGTCCAAGATAAGTAACTATCAGTATACAAAAGATTAATGATGGAAAATGACCCAAAACTGTGCAAATCAATGGATTATTGCGATAGTAAAACATACTACCGCAGTAACCAGAGCCTTAAACAAGGAACAAATGCAGAAAAACCACTGTCGCAGTAACCAAAAAACGTTATACTAGGTAGAATACACTACCACCGCAACCAAAGGCCAATCATTGAGAATAGTATGACTCCCGCGATAGTACAAGATTTGACAGGATTTTATAGATTCCAGGATTTTTGGATCTGTGTTTTGCACGAATTACCACGAACAGCTACCATAATAATGTGACTGAAAAAGGCATCTTAAAGGGTGTTGAGCGGTTTGGAACATCAAATATAAATAGAGGAGTGCTCTGATCATTCAGGTATCACTTAGCATCCATCATTCACTGTAGATACATTCATTTTGCATTCATTGAAGATAATTCTAGAGGTGAAGAAGGAGGTCTAGCAAAAGAGGTATAAAAAGTGACAAGGGAAGATACTCAAGTCCTTTGTATGATTTCCAATGTTCATAATCCTTGTTTATAGATTTTCTACATTATGTCAAGCTAAACTCCTCATTCTAGGATGTAATATCAAGTGTGAGAACCCTTAATTATGTGTTTTGATTATTCTATGTTGATGTTCTATTTTATATCTTGTATTCCTTATGTTTTCTATTTACTGGCCATAGATAGGAAGATATTAGATTGTTAAATTAACTTGAAAGAGACGTTTGATAGTTTGATAATCAAGTTATAGGCCTAGACAAATTAATAGACCAAGAGGTTATTGATTTTATAGGAGGTTGCACATGAAAAAAGAACACTATTGTCTTTGTTATTTTGCTCTACACCTTGGGAGAGGGTAGTAGGAACTTGACTAATAAGTGTTAAGATAACCCAGGGGGAGTTTTAATAACAAGTGTTATAACCTACAGAACTATGAGATAGATTAGTTAAGATAACAAAGAAGGGGGATCACATGAGATTTTATTATCCTAAAACCTTGATCAATATAGTCTTTAAACCAATTTTCTTTTGATCTAAATTTGAATTCAATTTACAACAATCACCTTTGTTTTGTAGCCTTGATAAAATTGATACTAATAGTGGATTGGGCTTTGAGATTATTGTCCATAAACCATTTTCAGAAGATGACATTCAGCTTACAATCGATTTTTATTTCTTGCAACACTATATACTTATAGTGCCCACCGACAAGAATATGGTGTTATATATGCATGAACTCCTACAAGTTTATATGGCAACTAATACATGATTGGAAAATATAAATACATGTGGGTGTGTGGGTGTGTGTGTGCGTGTGTGTGTGTGTGTGTGTGTGTGTGTGTACAGTGACATCCCCCTTAAACTCACGATGGTAATGAAAAAGCCATCTTGAGTTTGTTGTAACACTCCACTCCCCCTTATGACCCAGTAACTCTGGTTTTGAGGGTGCAATTACTGGGTTGCCATCAAGATCATAAATCTGCTACGTTAACGTCAAGTGCAAATAATATCATGGCCACCCAAGAGGTGGCAGCGTCACTTTTTCTGTTTCTCTTTCTTTCTATCTCTTTTCACTATTTCAATTCTATGAGACTTTCTATGACATGTCAACCCAAATAGATTCTACATAAAACATTTTGAAATCTTTAGATGAATTAAATCAATATCATTTATTTAAAGCTTAATTTCAATATCCAAAGGTACAATGACCTTTTTATTTCAATGAAACATCTTTAAAAGCAAAACAGAAACTAGGGCCAACTTGCCTGACTTAAATAAAACTATGAAATTAGAAAAGTAAACTCTGAGTAAAGACAATTACCAATCATCACGCAGCCTCTAATCATTAATTTTCTAAAATATTAAAAAAATTGGGTGAGTTCGAGAGCCAAGTGAATCATCCTAAGTATTTAAAACTGTATTTCAATCAAATAAGTCATACATATCAAACACTTCCATAAATTCGGTGATTCAAAAAGTTATTTGTTTAAAGTTGATGTTAAAACCGAAATGAATACACCTCAATGTTCCAAATCTAGGAAGATAGGTTAAATATTGACACTCAAACAAATCATGGGTGAAGTTGGGTTAAATTCGAACACCTAGTTCACAATTCGGGAAGTTTGGTTAATACAAACACCCAGATCCAATTCAAAAAAATCAAAATATTGGCAAGCTGAATTCAAGTTCGGGTTGGATATTCATGATGCAAATCTGTTACCATGCCAATACATGGTTATCATTTGATTAATCTTTCTTTAATGATCAATCTCTACAATAACATAGCTTGGATTATGTTATCACACATATCATGCATCATCATTCATATACTCTAAACATGCATATCCAAGGCATAACATGCATATTGAATACAATACAAAGTCCTAGACTACAAGCATACATGCATACATTATTTGAATCAAAATAATAAGTTAAAACTGAAAATCATCTCCACCTTATAAACTTAATCCCTTGTTGTCTTTGTATTGAGATTCCAAGCTTCTTGAGACTTTAACCTTGAAGATTAAGATTCAATACATTATTCTAGGTTATTCGTGCATTTTCAGTGCTTTCTAATCATATTCAAATGGTTCCTTATACTAATATGCAAGGATATCACCCTAGATGAGCCTAAGTATGGTATTGGTTCTTTGTACTACAGTTGAGGAATGAATTACCACAATAAGCATGTCGGGACCCCTTCCTTAAGCCGAAGGGCGGCCCAACCGACACGATGATTCAACAAACTCAATCATTGAATCAAGTTCGCCCAGTCACCGTTAAGCCTTTGCAACCACAACATCAAGCCACATTAGAGTAATTTAAACATTCATTTAGTAAAGTGTGAGAGCAACAAAAAATTATAACAGTCTTTGTTCCAAAATACAGTTGACCATTGATTACATATACAAAAATGATCAAACTATCTCCATGCGTTTCCCTTTTTCAGTCGCTAAGGAACCTGAAATGTTAATAAAGTAATGCGCCTAATTTGCAACATGGCTCAATGAGTAGCAAAAATCAGCATTTTACTTATAACTAGCATTCTAAAACAATGCATGTATACATGAACAGTAATAGAAAAACAATGCTTGATAACAAGGCATGTAGTAAAACATTTATAAATAATGTAATAGTTGAAGAAGAACAGTTTGAATACATGCTAAATGCAAATTTCGTCAGGGCTAGGGTTCAAATCATTCAACCCTATGGTCATCGCTTGAACAAGTTATGAGTCGGGCGTATCGGCCACTCAAGCAGGTCATGGGCTAAGCGTGTCCATTGAATACCTTCGCCCCATGCTCGGCCCTCCAGGTTCATTACTCCAGTGGGTCTAAGGGCAGACGCATTTATCATATGCCCTAACCCTGAAGCTCGGACCTCGAGTCCAATTCTAATCACATCGTATACCCCGACCCCAATGCTTGGACCTCAAGACTATGGTCTCACTATTGTTGTACATCTATATATTTCAAACTAATTGATGTAACTCAAATCAAATGAAACCATTCAATCAATGTCATTTCACACACATTTTTATGTAAGAAATACAAGTTAAACTAACATCTAAATTAAACTACTCACTTTGGGTCCTACGTACTGATGTTCTGTCGACACTTGGCCCAGTCCCCTCGTATACACTCAAATCTACGTCATTAAAACTCAATTTTAGTTCTTTTGTGAAACATGACTCAATTCTTATTCAACTATCCCTAACCCGTCTTAGTAGGCCCAAATTTGACTCGGTCAAATTTGGTTCAACTTGGTCGATTGGTCAAACTCGGTCGAAACTAGTCAATTTAGTCAAAATTGGTCAACATGGGTCAAATTCCATCAAATTAAGTTAGAATAAGTAAATTTGGTCAAAATCTCCAATTTTCTCATACTTAGTCAACTTCCCAACTTTTTATTCTATTTGCGCAGCAAATTTGCCAATTTTGTTACAATCAATCTATGTGTCGGATTTGCATAAAACTTTGCAAATATTTTCTAGAACTTTAGTTTTCAATTTTTGGACTTCATTTGATATGGTTTTCAAGTGGAATAATAGGGTGGTCAAATTCCCAACCTTTTATTTTATCTATGCAGAAACTTTGTCGAATTTTCTGCAATCAATCTGTGTGTTGAATTTGCACAAAACTTTTCTAATTTGATCTATACCCCTCAAATATTCCTGAAAATTTTAGTTTTCAATTTTTGGACACCATTTGATATGTTTTCCAAGTGGTATAACAGGAATTGTGAATTCCCGTTTTGCATGTGACAGGCAGTCACATTGTGTATCAATTGACCCACTTAACAATGTCCTTTTCAGACGAAATTTGGTACACTCATTCATGGGTTGTCCAAAAGGGTTTTCACAAAATTTCACCTCAAAATGACAAGTTTTGGTCAGTCAACTGATCCCTCAAATTCTCAGCCAAATCACAAAAAATTCTGGGTTCATGTTTTTCATTGGTTTTCTAGTGTTTATTTTCCCTCGATAAGAATCCAATCTAAAGCTATTTCTTACACTTATCATCAGTATTTAGGTCATAGAATATCCTTATACTAAGTCCTATTCAAGTCAGTAAGCATATGTAACAAAAATCTGTTGATACATTTCATCAAACACCTCACATGCCTCTTCTACAAACTCCGAAATTTTCTGTGTCAAAACATTTTCCAAACAGGGCACCTTTGCATGCATATAACACTATGAATACAAGGTCTTATGGCATGGGGTTTATACCTTCCTGGAGCCTCAAGTGTGAGGTTTAACCACACCAAATTTAGGCCCGATTAGACTCTCCTAGCAGCTTCAACTGTTGCCCCGAAGTTGCTCCCAAAACACGTTCTGTTGTCACATTTTGCAAGCAACCATCTTTGGCACCTTGGTTTAAGATCTCAAATTTTGTTTTCTATCAATTGGAGATTGAAGTACACATGAAGAGGATCAAAATTAGTGGTTTTACCTCAAAAACGGACCTCGGATGGGTTAAGAACCAGCCTTTCAAAAATTCGATCAATACACTTTCCTCTACTTATGGTTTCCAACTATGTCAAACAACTCTCCTTCGTGGTCATTTTCGTCTTAGTTGGCTGGTGTTTTCGACTGATCGCTTGCATAGTCTTGAAGAGAGTACTTAGAGCTTTCCAATGGTTGTGATATCATGTAAATCGAATTTGGGATGAAGTAGCTATGGGGTCTTGAAGTTGGGGTGTTACAATTGATTTTCTACAAAAAAAAATCAGTTTCTTGTACTGTTTTTGAGGGGTTTTGTATGGCCTAGGAGCTGCCACGTGGCCACCAACATGACTTGGGGTGGCCTGGCATGGTTCCCCACCAGCTGGAGTTGCAGGGGCTGGTCGTTGGCGATGTCAATGGCCAAAACCCTAGGAAAAACCTGATTTTTGCTAGTTTTTCAACTGAAAACAGGGAAGAAAAGGAAGAAGAAAAAGGAGGGAAGAAGAGAGATTGGGTGTGTGGGACGGCCCATGCCCCAATTTGGCCTTCACAGGCCGAATGGCCCGTGCACCAAGTCATGCCCGTGCTTCACGCAGCCCGCCCACACGGGCCAAGGCCTGTGCACCTTGGCCTGTTTGGGCTTGAAATTTTTTTTATTCCCTTTTTCTTTGTATACACACACACATATATTTATATTTATTTATTTATTTTTCCTTTTACTATTCTTATTATTCGTATTATTATCATTATTATTATTGCTATTGTTATCATTATTAATTTATATACATTCAACCCAAAAATAACATTTTTCTCCAAAAAAAATCAAATAATTGCCCAAAAATTCATTATACTTTTCTAAAATCCATAAAATTAACCCAAAAATCATATTTTCTCTCAAAAGTCACATTTCTTCAATAATTAACGTATTCTCTTCCCAAAAATCACATTTCTCAATTAATCTAATTTTCGTCCATTAAATGAGTAAAATTAGAAAAATTCATATACTTTCATTGAAAATTCAAAAAATACATGGGAATGCATATCTCGAACCCATCAACTTGGTTTTCGAAGAATATGGGTCGTTACAAAGCAGAACACATAAGTGAAAAACAAGCAGTGCAGAAATAATACCATGGTAGGCTACCACAGTAACTGATGGGACAAGATTGCATTATCGTGGTAACCAGTGGAATTTGCAGAAAACAGACACACTACCATGGTAGGCTATCGAGGTAGTCAGAGTAAATTCCCAGAAAATAGAGAAAAAATGATTGCATTACCGTGGAAGTCATGATCATTACCATAGTAATCAATATGCATAGTGGATTTCTGTGTATGTTTCCCTCATCCCTTGTTCTCCCATGACCTTGGGATCCTAACACTTCGACTTCTAAACCATGAAACATGTATTAAACTTCAAATAAAGTTATTATACAATCTTTGATCTGTCAAATCCTCTGATTGCTCCAAAAGAACACCTAATAGTGTGTTTTTACTACTATATGATGGCAAGATGATAGGTCAGATCACTTTCCTTATTAGCGTCAGAGAATGCATGTAGTTCTAAGGGAGAATGAGTAGAGAAATGGTGGTTGTGGCCTAATCAGCATCAGAGAATGCATGTAGTTCTAAGGGAGAATGAGCAAAGGAATGGTGGTCGCAAAATAAAGTGTGCTTAATATATCGAAGTATAAGTAGGACAACAACATAATGAGAAGATCTAGGATCATACATAAATTGATTCACTATATAGAATAACAATATAAGATAAATCTAAGACAAGTCATAATGGGATAAATTTGACTGCCAACTAACTGCCTATATGGTGTTGTATATGGTAGTGCTTCACCATCAATGGGTTATAACTTCACATTTGCCTCCAAAGGACTGGCAACAACCTTAATGTTAGTCAAACAAGCATGAGATAAAAGATTAGACACATAATTTGATTGAGAAAGATAATGTCCATTGGAGCTAGATGTAACTTTGCGGCTTAAGAAATAACTTAAGGGCCCTAAATCCTTCATTTCAAACTTTTGACCAAGACATCATTGTAAAGTATGGATTCCTAAAACATCATCCCCTGTTATGACGATATCATCAAAATAAAACAAAAGACCAACAATACCAGCCTCTAAGCGACACAAAGCAAAATCATAACGATTTAGAGAGAAACTTTGTTGAGAATGTATAAAACTAAACTTAGAAAATCAAGCTCGAGGAGATAGCTTGAAACCATATATAGCGTTATGAAGATTAAAAACTTGACTTGGAAGATGATCAAAGCCTTTTGGAGGTTGTACACATACTTCCTCTACCAACTCCCTATTAAGAAATGCATTTTTAACATCCATTTGGAACATTTTTCACTATTTGATAGTTGAAATGATAAGTAATCAACAAAAAGTGGTAAGACGCACATTTATTCCTTGTGTGCATCCTCTAGCGACAACACTAGCCTTATAGCATGTTATTATTTCATTAGCACAAGCGTTGATCTTGAACACCCATTTACCTCCTACTATAGTCTTCCTAAGAAGCAAATCAGTTAAGTCTCAAATATGAGTGTTTTCATAGCTGAGTGTTCATCGGCCATAACTTTTTGCCTTAGAGGGATAGGTTGAGTATCGGGACCCCTTCCCTAGGCCAAAGGGCAGCCCGACTGGCACAGTGACTCAACGAACTCACTCATTGAGTCGAGTTCGCCCAATCACTGTTAAGCCCTTACATTCTAATTTTTACGACAAATGACATAGGAGTAATTTAAACATTCATACTGTAAGGTGCGAAAACAACAAAATATTACATATTATTATATCCCCAAAGCACAGTTGACTATTAAACATTACAGACATGCAAAATGTGACCGACCTCAGATAAAAACAAAAAAGAAATAGAGGACCACCCCGGGACGAGGCTATCGCCACGCCTTTCCCTCTATCGGTTGCTGAGGAACCTGAAATGTTAGTAGAGTAGTGAGCCTAAAAGTCAACGTGACTCAGTGAGTAGTAAAACCAGTGTGTCAAAATAACCCGCATTCCAAAAACAGTGCAAATATACATGAATAGTAACGGTAAAACAATTTCTCATGGTATGTTATAAAAGCAGTTATAAACAGTGTAACTGTAACACCCCGCGTCCCAAGTCCCATCTTCCACGTCATCTGACGTTTCAATTCTCTTTGATAAAAAATCTTGGGATGTCCAGGAGACGGGCCCGTGCTACATTTTCTTCTTCTTAGACCCCAAATGCAATATGGTTCCTGTGTACATTAGTCTATGTACAAAATGACATTATGGTAAATAAAATTTTTCATTTATTCATTTGACAATTCCGAGTATAATAATTCATTACAGCAAAAAAATAAATTCAAAGTTGAAAATACATGATTTCACTTGGGC
>JAJIYU010009518.1:0-16925 GCA_030144865.1 Tinospora cordifolia | reverse complement strand
TTTTCACAACAGGAAATTAAGCAGGCTGCGATGAGATTTTTCCATAGAAAGTTTTATTTATTTTATTGTAGGGCACATTGGCCCAAGTGGAATAATGTATTTTCAGCTTTGAATTTACCTTTTGCTATAATGGAATATTGTACTTGAAATTGTTGAATGAACAAATGAAGAATATTTTTTACTATGATGTTATTTTGTACATAGACTAATGTACACAGGAACCCTAATGCATTTGCGTCTAAGAAGAAGAAAATGTAGCACGGACCCATCTCCCGGGCATTCCAAGATTTTTTATCAAAGAAAATTGAACCGTCAGATGACGTGGAAGATGGAACTTGGGAGGCGGGGTGTTACATTTTTAATCCAACATATTTGGAGATCTTGTGAGTTATCTTCCGCTAAATATTGTATTACAACATTATATAAAAATAGTATAATATACATTGCCCAATCAAAGGATGGATATGTAAGTGGATGACAGAGCCAAACATGTTTTCGTCAAAAATTTCTCATGACACATGAGCTTCAGAAGAATGATGGAAATTCATATTCAACAAATAAGATCGAGTGAAAATCTTAAAGACTTGTTCGTAAAAGTTCTGCCATATACAAGATTTATGATATATGGTATTAGAGACTCAAAGATATTTCAAGTATGACAACAGAATAAAGTTTACATATATCATCATCAGGGGGAGAATAAAAATGAGTTATTGATTAGTGTACTGTACTCTTTTTCCTTAGCTAAGGTTTTGTCCCACTGGGTTTTCCTTGCAAGGCTTTTAATGAGGCAGTCCTAACAATAGTATAAGACTCAAAAAGAATATGTACTCTTTTTCCTACTAGATTTTTGTCTCACTGGGTTTTATCTAGTAAGGTTTTAATGAGACATATTCTCATATAAAAGGTTTTAATGAGACATATTCTCATATAAAAGGCATTCAAAGAGGGAGTGTTAAAAATATTTTATATTGAATGTCTTTGTAACCACTATCATTTAGTACTTTGTAACCCCTAAATCTCATTATGTCCAAGTTTAAATATTGTAATTATGATTTATGTAACCCCCCATCCCTAAAATCTATATAAAGGAGTGCTTACATTGTAAAAGTTTTACCAAGGTTGAAATTCAACCTATTATCAAGAGAATGAAAAGCTCTCTCCATTTTCTATTTTCTCAAGTTTGTCTTCTAGTAGTTTTTCTTTTATTTCATAACAAAAAGCAAATTCTTAATTTTTCTTTATGTTTCATCAACCATTGTTTGATTCTTGTTTTTATTTTTTTTAAACCATAGGTCACACATAGCTTTAAATAAAACATGGTTTTATCATTTTTATTTTTCTTGATTAATTTATTTCATAGTTCTCTTGTCGACGCGTTCGCAAACATTGTAATATTTTCACTTATTTTTTTCAAAACCATAATTCTATGTATGTATTTAACTAAAACATAGTTTTTAACTCATTTATTTCTTTTTCGTGAACCTCATGATTTTTTATTTTTTTTTAAATATTATTAATTCTAATATATATATATACCATTTTTCTCTATTGTAAAATTCTTATTTATTTTATTTATTATTATCATTATTTTATTTTTTTATTTGCAAAGTGTACATGTTTATGAGATTCCTGGGTGTTACATATTACCTAGTTTCCTTAGTGGTCCCTTTCTTTTTTCTTAATTTTATTAATAGTTGGTCACTTGTGTATATGAAATTAATGATCAAATTTTATCTTTTTTTTTTTGAAACATAATGTTACGGAACCTATAGTAGTAAATTTCTATTGTATATGAAAGGACGATACTTGATCATACATTTAACTATAATATTTTGTTTGCTATTATACTTCACTTGATGAATTCTTAAAATTACTTTGA
Source organism: Tinospora cordifolia (assembly GCA_030144865.1). Taxonomy (NCBI): domain Eukaryota; kingdom Viridiplantae; phylum Streptophyta; class Magnoliopsida; order Ranunculales; family Menispermaceae; genus Tinospora; species Tinospora cordifolia. The sequence continues at coordinate 15,043 of JAJIYU010009518.1, read as the reverse complement.
TGTCACTTGAGAGTGGAATTTGAAAGGCTTAATAGTGATTGAGGGAACTTGACTTGATTAGTAAGTTTATTAAGTTAATGTGCCAGTTGGGTATCCTTCAGCTTAGGGAAGGAGCTTCAACAGTGTTGGTATCAAAGCCTAAGTTCAAAATTGAAGAATACTAAAAAATCAAGGACTAGCCGATTTTGTATAAATAATAATAAATAACACCAATTACATATATGTTCACTTCTTAATATTTGATCAAAATATACTATTTGTATGAATTGATATATTTATAAGTAACAATTTTCTTTAATTGAACTATATTTACTCAATTGTGCTGGTTTGAAACTGTAAATTTTTGCTTTTATTCATTGTATTACAACTTAGTTAAAACAAATTTCACATCAACTAATGATTTCAATAGCACGCTTCTGCCTTGCATTTATAATTGTATTACATGATACATTGCCAAATATATTATAGCCATGAAGTTCAACAAATTTAGTCATGAAAATATTCTTGTAGCTAAATTTATCATTTGGCTAATGGCTATGCAATTTTAGTTTCGTGGCACCGGCAGTGCATGAAAAAATGGAAAAAATAAAAATAAAAAACTAAAAAGTTACCAGCATTGAAAGTGTAGTGAGAATGACTGAAATTATAAAATCAATTAATTTTTTTAAAAAAACTTAAGTCATTATTTTTCAAAAAATTCATTTTTATTTTCATTAAATAATTGTTGTAAGTTTTAATAACCTACTAATGTTTCATATAAAAACAATTCACTTAATTGAAAACAAAATTACTTGTTTAAAGGAATAAGTGTAAGAAATTATTTTTGAAAATTAAAATTAAGAACTTCAATTACAAATTTAATTAATTAATATAGTTAAAAAAATCATATAGTTATCAATGTGAATTGGTTTATAAGTTTTACTAATATTTTTTAAAATTTTCAATAAACCTAATTTTATTTTTGTAGTAAGCTGATTTTTTTTTTTTTTTTTTTATAGCTAGCTTGGTAAAACTTATTCGTTTTCTTTAGATGCAAATGGAGGAATGTTTCAATTCTAATATATTTAGTCATGAAAATTTAATTAAAACTTTAATAACAAGAAAAATAGATGTTGGAAGGCGACAATGATTGTTATTATTATTTTTTGGTAATGTTGTCGAGACTTATTTACCATTTTAACAAAATATATATAATTTAGTAAAATATTATTGTATATATTTTATTAAAATGTGACGACCCATATTTTTGACATCGGATTGACGGATCCGACATATATGCATTCTATGTATTTTCTGAAATTTTAATGAGAAAATACATAATTTTTTATAATTTTTCTCAATTTCAGATTAATTATTAAAGAAAATAAAAAATAATTTAAAAAGATGCAATTTTAAGGAGAAAATATATGAAAATATTAGAAAAATATGTTTTCCTGAGGAAAATAACATTTAGGATTGATTTATGAATTTTTGGAATAATCATAGAATTTTTAGAATGATAAATGGAATTTTTAGAATGATAAATAAACTTTTTGGGAGAAAAATATGATTTTTGGATAAATTATTCAATTTTTGGAGAAAATAATTAAATAAATGATGAAATGGTGTATAATAGTAGCATTTTGGATGAAAAATTATGAATTAGACAATTTTATAATTTTAGAAAAAAATGCAAAATTTTGGTATAAAATACGCATATGTGAGTATGTGTATGTATAGAGAAATAATTAAAAAAAAATAGATTAATGGGACCTAGGCCGGCCCAAGCCCCAACGAGCCGAGCGCCCAGCCCGCACGGGCGGGCGCCTGTGCGGGACTCAGGCCGCACGTGCAGCGTGGGCGCCTAGCGCCCCGGCCAGGCGCGTGGGCCGGCCCACGCGCCCACTAACAAGGTCCAGCCCTCCCTTTTTGTCTTTTTTGCGCTGGATTTTCTTATTTTTTTTCCGAATTTTGGCTAGTTTTTGGGGTTTTTTGGGTGATTTTCCAGCACAAAAACTATGGGAGCTCGTGGTTTATAATCCATGGTTTTGCCATCACTTCATGGCCTCCATCTTGGCCAATGAAGACTGCCAACTGGGCATCCAGCATGTGAGGTTGAGTGCCACCTGGAAGCCACATGTCACCCACACCTTTGCCAAGCAAGCACCCCCATACAACAAAATGGCTTCAAAGTCCAGAAATTCCAGATTTCTGTAGCAAACTTCCCCAACTTAGAACTTCCTCAATTCTCAACCAAATCCAGCAAACTATGGCAAGATTTAAAGCCCAGTCTTGGAGCCGTCTGAAGCAGAAATTATCAAGAAGAGAGCTGTCCACACTGTTCAAACCCAGAAAAATTAGAAAGTGTGTGCTAAAACCACCTTTGGAGCTTTGGACCTTGGTCATTTCTAGTTCTTTTTTGGAGGTAAAACTGTTCACTCTCCTCGTTTTCATATGTACTTTGATCTCCAAGAGTAAGAGAGCGAAAAATAGGGCTTTGTACATAATTTTTGGACCCTTGAAGTTGATTACTTACTCACTGTCACAATTGTGTAACAGAGACAGTTGGAGCAACCTTGGGAAAGCTCATTCTTGAACCACTCTAGGCACGTCCCTAAGATAAAAATCCATCATTCTACTCCTTATCATGAATATTCAAGTGTCCAAGTGGTAGGAATCAGAAACTGAAACGTTTAATATGTCTTATAAGCCACTGTTGTTAACTGTTAGATTTACTGTTGGAACAATGCCGACAGAAAGAGTTTGAAACCAGAATAAGAGCAATATTCGGGACACCTAAAGGCACCCTTTCGGGCTAAAACTAGAGGCATTGTAGACCCTATAGTAGAGGTTCCAGAAAGGTATAAAGACCTGACCTTGAGCCATGGTGGATGTGTTTTGTTACACTTGCAAATATGTCATGATTGTAGGGTGCTAGAACAAATTTCTTGCATTCTTTAGAATATAGTAGAATATGGGTGGAATGATAGACATGTTTTTTATATTGCATGTTACTGATTTGAAGTGTTTGTGATTAATGGATGTTTTATGACCTGTAAAATGTCCCTAGACACAAGAAACAACCCATAGAATTGTGATTTAATGAGGGAAAAGAACACTAGAAAGTAGAATCTATGAACCTAGAAATTTCCTGCAATCTGGCTGAAATTTCTGAGATAAATTTTACTGACTAAACCTAGGTAGATTGAGCTGAAATTTGGTTGAGAGACCCTTAGATATGTCTAAAAGTTTACTACCGAATTTCAGGACATTCTAATGTGTGTAGGTAGGTTAATTAAGGCAAACAGTCACTGTCTGTCATAGGGTATACGGGATCTGGGCAGTTTCTGTTATCATACTTAGAAACCCTAGTAAATGAGGTCCAAAAATTGTGATTTAAAATTCTGAAAAAACTTTAGGAAATCTAGAATAGTTCTATAAAGTTTGGCGCAAATCCGATGAACGGATTGCCCACAGAAAAATCAGAAAAATGGTTGCGCAGATAGGGCTATAGGCTAAGGTTGCGCCTAAGTGATGGGAATTGGGAATATTGACTCTTTTTGGCCCAATTGACTCCATGAAGACCAGAATTGACCCTGTGTAACTCTGTTGACTAGCTAGGTCAGCAAATGATAAGTTGATTAGAGTTGACCAAGATTGACCAAGGTCAATCAAATTGACTTAGTAACTAAGGCAAGGTGAACGAACATAGGGGACTATTCTTGATTAGGTCAAGTAATTGATTAACCAATGATGTAGAATTAGAGTGAGCCAAGTCCCATGTTAATGTTAAGAAGTTACGTCGATTTCGCAAGACCAAATGCAAGCGAGACGCAACCGGTTGCGAGAGGGGCGCTGGGAGTGGAGCATCCCTGTGAGTAGTGTTTTCTAACTCATTTCTTAGAGCTTGTTATTCTGTGCATTATGAAAATGAGATTACATATTGTGATGAATCTGCATCGTTTTAAATGAGGTTTAAATGAAAAGTGCATCGAATCTCGAGGTCCGAGAGTACAGGGTTAGGGAGAGTTGTATCGGTCTCTCATACGACCCCGAGAGGTGACCACCTAGCACAGAGTGCCCGCCGAGGGGGTTCTGTGGGCCTACGATGATGACAACGACAATAAGACCTAATCGGGCCATCACCATAAGGCAACGACAATAAGTCATGGTTGGTCGTTACGATGATGGCAACGACAATAAGACCTAATCGATGTCGACACGATGCGCCTAACTGTCTGCAACTCGCTCGAGTGATTTTTAGTCTCCTCGGAGAGCTTGCGAGCCTCACTAAATATTTTCACTATATAACTATTTTTGAATGAAGGTGCACGACTACATTATAGATTTAAATTGTGTTTACTGTTGCATTCACTTGCATAATGCTATTGCTCATGTATTTATGACAAATGTTTTAATTGTGAATACTTGTTTTAAGTTTGAATTAGACTGCATTACTCACTGAGCTGTCGTGGACAATTAGGCTCACTACTCTAACTTTTCAGGTTCTTCAGCAGCGGACAAGGGCAAGAGAGTAGTCATTGCGTAGAGCTACACTCTCATCGCGTAGAGCTACACTCTCTTACTCTTATTGGTAGGTTTTCTTCGTATTTCTTTTTGTTTTGTGTTTTGAGAGGTACAACTATGTATAGGGTTGAGAAAAGCTTGTACATAATGGATAGTTACTTCCGTTGCTATACATGTTATAATGACCCGTTTTGGATAAATATCAAGTTCTTATTAGTGTTTGTGTGTGAAATTTCTTTTGCATTCCTTATGATTACTTTGGAAATGTGTGATGTGGTGTTGTATATTGAGGCTTAACAGTGTCTTGGCAAGCTCGACTTGCGGGCGGGTTGTTGGGACACTATGCAAGTCGGTTCGTCCTTCATCCTAGGAAACGGGTCCCAACATAAAATCAATTTTTTTTTATATTGAAATTCAAGTCATCATTTTTCAAAAAAATTATTTTTATTGTCATTAAAAAATTTATTGTTTTATTAAAAAATATTAAATATTAAATATTTATTTATTATATATCGTGATTTAAGATCAAAACAAGACAATTTATAATTTGAGTTAGGTAATCGAACCAAAGATGAAACTTATTTCTTAATTATAACTAGATCATTAAATTTTTCACTAAATTAATTTAATATTAGAAATGTCAAATTTTATTTGAAGTTAAATATACTTTTAGCTAGAGACTAAATATAGATTTATAGCAACAAAATTAAATTTTTGTCTAAAAAAAGTAGAACCAATAACTACCAAATTTAAATTTTATGGTTAAATGTACCTTTAACTGAAAAGCAATTGCTATGAAGTTAAACTTTTTGTAGCTAAATGTACATTTTATCTACAAAATTGAAATTGTGGTTAAGTGTACGTTTTCAAAGCTTAATGTAGTTTTTAGCTACAAAATTAATTTTGTGTCTAAAAAAGTAAAACTAATCGTCACAAAATATTAATTTCATGGCTAAATGTACATTTTTGCTATGAGATAAATTTTATGGCTAAAAATTAATTGCTACAAGTCTCCCATTATGTAGCTAGATGTAGACTTAAGCCACAAAACTGTATTATTAATAGCTTCAAAATCTGAACTTCATTGCTAAATCCATACGGTTAGCTATGAAATGAGTTTTGTGACTAAATGTAAATGAATTTTGTGCTATAAGTCTACATTTTTTTGTAGCTCAATGTAAATGTTAGCTATAAAATTTAAATTTAAAATTTAGAAAGATAGAGCTAATAATTATAAAATTTAAATTTCATGGATAAATGCATGTTTTAGCTTTGAAATAATTTTTGTAGCTAAAAATTAATTGTCACGAATTTAAATTTTTGTTTATTTTAGCTATAAAAATAAATTTTGTATTTGAAAGTGTACAACCATTAGCTTCAAAATTTAAGTTCATGGCCAAATGTATGTTTTAGCTATAAAATAACTTTCATGCTAAAAAAATTTGTAGTGCTAAAAATTTGTAGCTAATTCCCTTTATATATATATATATATATATATATCCCATGTAATGTATTTGCTAGAGCGAAACCATAAAAAGGTTCAATGTTGTACTTGGTCAATTAATCAAACTTAGTCAACTTTGACTCAACCTAAACATATTATAATAAATTAATAATATATCATATTGATTAATTCAATATCTTATGTGCTAACATTTTTATTTGTTAATATTCTCTAGGCTTTTTAGATATATTTGAATCGTTAATGATTCATGATTAAGATGGAAGTTCGACAGTGATTCTTTTAATTTTATTGGTTTTTTATGATCTTTTACATCTATATGGTTGGGTATGATAGATCTGCCTTGACTTACATAAATTTGAGCCTTCGCTTGAGATTTAATTTCGACAGTTAGATAATATAAACTTTAAAGATGACTTTCTAATTAATTTTTGAAAAAAAAAAAAATACCGAACACTGATCTCTATCATTTTTTAGTGTACTATCCATCCTTAGATCAAATATTGATTCTTTGTCTACGTTATTCTAATTAGGTATCAGAAAAAGGATAGTCAAAGTCAAAGAACAAACCTTTACGAAGAAAATTATTCTAAAAAATAATCATGTTATGGACTTTGTCTACATTATTATAGCATTTGTTTTTGTTTTTTTGGTTGTCTATGCAGTGTGGTTTTTTTTTTTTTTTATGTGTATTATTATTATTATTATTATTTTTAAATTGAAGTGAATACACTAAGATTGTTTATCTTAGTAAGAGAATACTATGTGGTAACTGAATCATATATTATTTGATACGATATAATAATGAATATAAATTGGTCCAACAATTTTATATGATACATGAATTCAAAGACGAAAATTAGCATGCATGAACTTGCAAAGAGGCCAATCTGCGTATATAGTATATTATTGGGTTAGATACTTATTATAGAGTTTATTTAATTTTGGGTTGTTTATTTATTTATTTATTTTTTGTTTTGTAATTGAACTATGATTAATTGAAATTTAAGTTAAATTTAAAATATTATCTTAGCTGAGTATTTAGAAATATAGGAAGATATATTTAAGATTTTTTTTATTTATTAGCACGTAAAAATCATTTGAAGATTTTTTGTAGATTTAAAACTCCTTTTATATTTAGCAGCCATGATTTTGTGAAGATTTTTGATAGATTTAAAAGATTCCTTTTTCTTCTTAGCAAGTAAGAATTCTTTGAAAATCTACAGCATATTTAGAGACTTAAGCATTCTTTGAAGATTTATAGCATATTTGGAGACTTTCCTTATTTCTATTTGAAGATTTATAGCATATCTCTCAGACTGACTATCAGTCTGTGGGTGAAATGCTGTGCTCAAGTTTATTCGTGTCCTTAATTGTTTCTGCAATCCTTGCCAAAAGCAGGAGGAAAACCTTGTGTCTCTGTCCGAGATTGTCGATATGGGAACTCCATGAAGTTGCACAATCTCATGCACATACAACCGACTCAACTTTTCCACAGAATCCTTATTGCGTATCGGTAAAAAATGTGCTGACTTCGTCAATCGGTCTACGAACACCCATATAGCATCATGTCCTTGCCTAGTTCTGGGCAATCCCATCACAAAGTCTATGGTAATGTGCTCTCATTTCCATTCTAGTATCATAAGCAGCTAAAGTAGTCCTCCGGGTTTCTGATGTTCAGCTTTAACTTGCTAATACACATCGCATCTCTGTATATAGGTCGCAGTATCCTGCTTCATCCTAGGCCACCAATACATTCATCTTCCATCCCAATACATCTTATTTGCCCCTAGATGAATACTATACCTTGATTGATGCAATTATTCTAATACATTTTGTCTCAACTGAGGATCTATCGATACCTATAACCTCCCTTTGAACCTTAGTGCATCATTACTATCCACTGACCACTCCTCTTTAGAAGTGTCTTGTGCCCATGCCCTAAACATCACATAATCTACATCACGAAGCTATCTCTCTGTGATGTCCTACAATCATGCTTGTTGAGTTCTCAATTGCACACTAATATTGTATTCTACTTAGGCCTCATGGATACTCAATAAGGTCACATACTCGATCATCCTCCACTCTTGAGACATCTGTCTAGGCATAAACATTGTCTCAACCCTTTTCCTACTTAAAGCATCGGCCACTACGTTAGCCTTACTAGGATGGTATTTGATGGCAAAATCATAATCCTTTAAAAGTTCCATCCAACGTTGCTGTCTCATATTTAAGTCTTTTTGTGAGAACAAATACTTAAGACTTTTATAATATGAGTACAATGTAAATTTTTCACCATATAGATAATGTCTCCAGATCTTGAGTGCAAACACTACTGCTGCCAGTTCCAAATCATGTACAAGGTAATTCTTTTTATGCACCTTCAACTGTCGTGAAAAAAATGCAATAGGATTTTTATTTTGCATCAATACACAACCAAGGCCCACTCTTGAAGCATTAGTATAAATTACTAACTCTTGGCCTGGTTTTGGTAACATCAATACTGGCGTAGATGTTAATCTCCTTTTTAGTTCAAGAAATGCTTGTTCACAATTAGCATCCCAATCAAAGATACATTCTTCTGAGTTAGCTTCGTTAAGGGTGCAAGAATTCGTGAGAAATTCAGCACAAACCTTCTATAATATCTTGCTAAACCCAAGAAACTACAGATTTCTATTACTGTAGTTGGTCTAGGCCAATCAATAATTGCCTCAACCTTTATGGGATCAACAGAAATACTCTTTGCACCAACCACATGTCCCAAAAACTTAACTTCTGTTAACCAGAAGTCACACTTGCTCAACTTAGCATACAACCTGTGTTCTTTCAAAATCTGCAGTGGCACCGCTAAATGCTCTGCATGCCCCTCTGAAGACTTGGAGTATATCAATATATCATCGATAAAGATGATCACAAATTTATCCAAGTAAGATCTGAGCACTCGTTGCATCAAATCCATGAACATTGCTGGAGTGTTGCAAACACCAAAAGGCATAACCAAAATTCACAGTGCCCATAATGAGTTCAAAAATCCGTCTTAGCAATATTTTCTTCTCGGATTCTCATTTGGTGATAACCAGATCTCAAATCGATCTTTGAGAATACTTTAGCACCTTTCAACTGATCAAACAGATCATCAATTCAAGGTAATGGGAACTTATTCTTAATATTCACCTTATTTAACTGACGATAATCAATACATAATCGGAGACTCTCATCTTTCTTTTTCACAAATAATAATGGAGCTCCCGAAGGTGATATATTAGGCCTAATAAAACCCTTATCCATTAATTCCTCGAGTTGAACTTTTAATTCCTGTAATTCTCTAGGTGTCACTCTATAAGGAGGAATCGAAATAGGTTGAGTTCCTAGGATCAATTGAATTATAAAACCAATTTCCCTTATTGGAGGTAACCTAGGTAATTCCTCAAGAAATACCTCAGGAAAATTTCTCACTACTGGAATATCATCAATCTTTGATCCTGATGATTTTATCTTACTCTTAACTTCTATATTAGTTAGGGCACATATTTCCTCAGGGGTTACTAATCTTCCTTAAATACTAGGGCTCTCAATAGCTTTATCTTGAAATACTCTTATTGGTTGTTCTGGTACCTAAAATACCACTCTCTTTGCAAAACAATCCGCATATGCATGGTAAGCAGCCAACCAATCCATTCCTAGTATTGTATCAAATTCTAGGAATTCCAACACTCTAAAATCGACTACCTTCTCAAAGTCTCCCAACCTTAATACACTAGATTTTTTAGCTCACCCTTCTTTTATAACATTTCACAGAACTAATGATCAAAGGCTATGGATGTTTATTAAGTCAATTTTGTCTCATAATTTATTTTATAAGATGAGCATGTTGGCTCTTAGTTTCCTTTCCAGTTTAAAGTTATCTTATTGAATAAATTCAAAGGTCTTGTACCCCATGAATATGCAAGTTGATCAATGATATTGATTTATTTTATTAAATGATTTCTAAGTTTTTTTTTCATGAAATTCATATAAGTGAATGTGTCATAGAGTTGGGATCGAATTAAAAGAGAAAGAAAGTATAAAGTAATGTGCCCACCTATCGGGTGGCCCGAACGATTGATGTTACACTAAGCATGTGGCTCGGGCGTGTCGACCACCAAGGCGAGTACGGTGGTTACGACCTCTAATTTGAAAAAGGAGCCATGAGGGGGAGGCACGGTGTTACAAACTAAATGTTTGAAGTCATCATAGTTATAGGAAACCCTCACTTTGAACATTAAAAACACCTTGAAAACATAGCATGTGGGTTAAGCTAAGTCCCAAGTGTTTACCCACATGAAATAACAAACTTTGTGCACCAGAATAGGGGATAGCTATGGTTTCCATGTGGGAATGTATGTTGAACATGATTGAATATTAAAGGTTCTTAAACACATAGAGAATGACCATGAGAAGTCATAATTAATGAATCCTCAAAGATAGAAATGAGTCGACCAAGTCCAACCCACGAAATTAGAGCCAATAGTCCATAGACATTGTGGTAGGAACATTGATTGGTGCACTATCTTATGCTTTTGGCCATAGATGGTAAAGATGTATAGAATAAGAATTAAACCCCCTAAGATATGGAATAAAACACTAAACATAATACTTTACCATTTTAGAGTAAGTTTTAAAGTGTTGGAACAAGGAACATGAAAATCAAAGCAAGACAAAAAATTTACAACAGGTGGAAATGAAACCCAACACTTATCTTCCTTATTTTGATTTTAGATGATGGATGTGATTGAATAATTATTGTTTGATAATGATTTACTGATTTCTTGATAATATTCTACCTATTGTGTACATGTTTCAGCAATTGAATGATTTATTAGAACCATACTAGCGTATATTATATTGATTATGTTAGTTGCCATTCATATGTTATGGTGCCATGTTCATTGACCATCATTAATTCATGCATGAATTTGTGCCTTAGAATTAGGAGTCCTTGAATTTTCAAACCAAGATAAGACGAATAAGTTTTGAACCACTTCTTGATGCGGTGTAAAAACTCTTGTTCATTATTGTGTAGTATAAATCGATTCCTATGTGAAATAACTATTTTACCCTTGGTGGTAAAATTATCATTTTTCTGCAAAGTTGATTTTCAATAGAGACATGTAAAAGTTATCTCAAAACCCTACTATGAGTTTTCTCATGTTTTTTGTTATATAAAATAACCATTTTTTCCTTAGGGTGATCAAATTACTATTTATCCCTATTAGTCAAATTTCATTTACCTTCAAGTTTTTTCTACCTTGAGGCTTTTAAAATATATTTTTTGTATCTTTTATTTCAGTCGTTTCATCTATTTTATAAGACTTTGTAATTTATACAATTTAATTAATTTAATTAAAAATTAGATAATTTTGGGTATTAAATAGTTATATATTGTTTTATCTCTATTACTATACATGTATATAATGACCTAGTTAAGCTGTAGTTATAGATGTTATACAATCTTTATCATGACCATGAAAATCTACAATAGGTAGTAAAATGAGTGTGGCTGCTTGAATGTTAGAAACAAAAAGATGGAGGTAAGGACTAAGAAGAGGGAATGGGGTGTGTGATAGAGATGGTGATAGAACAAGCAGATTGGTATAGAATGGACCTTTAATTATTTAAAATTTATTATAAATTGTATTTTATGTCAGGACCCATCACCAACCTCAAGGGCAGCCCGACCAGCATTAAAATCCAACAAGTCGTTTTCATACCTCGAGTTGTTGAGTTACAGTTAAACCTTTTCTATTGGAAACCAAACTGAAGTAAAAGATTAATTTATTCAACATCTGGAGTAGTGCAAGTGTTGTTGAAAGTACAGTACTAGGTTGGATACATTAGAGTTACCCACATAGAAGTTTTGTATATAAATGACTTGTAGAACACAACAGAAATACAACAAAAGAGAAAATACAGTAGTAGTTTAAGTAACCTAATCATTAATAACCCATTTTCTATTATTGAGACTTGATGTTCCTAAAAAATAGAGTAAATATTGAGCTTAGTACGCAACGTTGCTTAGTGAGTAATAGCTTGCATTAACAATATATGCCCAAAATATATATGCATGCAAATGCTAGAATGTCAATTATCAATTCAACAATTATTTAAATTAGAAATCATATAAATATCTCATAAATCATATATAAAATTCTATAATATCATATATGTCATAATCACAACCATCAATGCTTAATAGATCTAGGACATCCTGAAGACCTAAAACACAAGCTAACAACTCCAATGCAGCCTCGAAAATCCAAAGCTCAATAACTTGCTCAACAGATCTAAGACATCCTAAAAATTTGAAACACAAGCTAGTAGATCTAGTGCAGTATAAAAAATCTGGAGCTCAATATCCACTCAGTAGTCTAGTCGAGCCTTACAACTCACAGAATTTTCACACATACAAATGTCATAATTTTTGATAAAATAATTTTTAAATCAGCATTTCATGCAATTAAATATATTATAATGCAACTTAACATTATTTTAATGTAGAATATATAAAGAAAATGTAAGAAATTACTCATAAAGATTACAATTCATGAATTTCCTCAAATTCAACTGTTGTCATGTGAGATAACATCTCAATCTAAGTATTTTGGTTATTTTCTTACATATTCAATGATTAGACCATACTTTCTTTAATTAATATTATCATATCTCTCTTTATTCTAACTCCCTCAATATTTATTGACGATCTGCAAGGTCCAAAATTACATAAAATTGTATAAATAGTGAATTTTAACATATAATAACATATACTATATTGTTATCACCCCATTTTACTAGGTCCAAATTACTACATTTGTTGATATTTTGGGTACTTTGAGGACAGTTATTTGGTCAAGGTTTAGGGCGTATTTTTATCACTTTTTCCTCATGATTGTAGATCATTCTTCTTATGAATTAAAATCTAAGCACAAAATTATTGGTGAAACAATTCATATTTGTATATCTTTTCGCCTTAACAATGAGCCTACTTTGTAATATTTGTTCTCTTTCATTAGAGATTCGTTCCTCAAGATTCTAGTGATTTTCTCCTCTTTTCACTTCTTATTTTTAATACGCATTAAGCTCACATCATACCTGCTCACCGTGTTTTCCCAAGAACAACCTAAAGTTGGTTCAAAATGAGATGGTGAAACAAAGTGTGGAGACCTTTATTTGTAAGGAACTTTAGCATGCTTTTTAGGTAATACTTGGTCCATATTCTCATATGTGGTGGACATGAGGGGAAAGGTGGCAATGAGTACTGCGACCTCATGCTTTTGGTTGGCCACAAAATGACACGTGATTGTCTACACGTGCATCCAAAGTTGCCATCTCGTAGCAAATACAAACTTGTGTAGATAGCCACCTTTGCATGACTTTCTTGTGATACATTACACTCTGTTGGACATGTGTTAAACATTGTGCATAGGTTGCAACATGTTTTACCACCTTATGCAGACACCCAACCATAGTGGGAAACTCGTGCAACTAATTAGCATTTCAAAAATCACATCCCTCTACTCGAACCGCCTTATACTTTGCCAAAATTTTGTGTTTTTGGCCTTTGAGTGTTACTTAACTAAGCAGCACCTGGTACACTAAATTAATGCCTATTTTATTTTATTTTATCCAATTTTTTCCTTTTTTTTTTTTCTCATTTGCCCATCGCTTTCTTCAAAATTTTCAAATATATCTAAATTCAAATATTTATGTATTTTTTTTTTCAAGAATCGCATATTTTATTCAAAAATAAGTATTTTTATCCCAAAAGCCAAATAAATTCTTAATAATTTATAATTTCTTACTAAAAATTAAATAATTATCTAAAAATTTAAATTTTCTTCATAAAAATTTTATTTCCTTAATAATTTATCTATTATTTTCCCAAAAATTGTATTCTTTTAAAATACCTTCAAATTTTAAATTTATTCAAAATTTCTCAAAACCTGTTTTTGAGACTAAAATAAAATATTGAGATCGTTATACTGTTTGGCCCTCTGCAATTAGATGTAACATTCTTCCTCTGTTTCAATTTAATATAACCTTGCATATTGTGTTGAATCACATTCTTTCCACTTGACAAGTAACATGTGCCTTCATATGATCATAGATCTAAGATAACAAAACTTTACGTTTCATCATAGAGTCAATTTCTTATCGTGACATTAGATTTAAGAAGAGAAAACAAATTAGTTAAAAGAACTTCCAACTCGCTACATTTGAATAACAAAATTAAGCAAATTAAGTTGAATTCAAGAAGTTTTACCATATATATAGTGAGAATGCTTTGCAATAGTTGTTTATTGGTTGAACCCACTATTGCATTTTTGAGGCTCTGCCAAGGTAGGCCCAAAGGAATACAGACATAATATATACGGTATATTATTTATTAAAGCATTGTTTTTATATAATAATGTATAGTATATATAAATATTTATTTTAATATCAGTTTATTACATTTTTTGATTTTAATTAAATAATTATGGCCAAAAATTATCTTTAATATTAGTTTAACTCATTTAAAATTTTTTAATTTAATTTAATTTTTTTATTTATTCCTTTTTCTATTATCTTTTATTTTATTTTTTTTGATATGTTTTATTTTAGTTAACTAGTTTTATATTATAACTCAATCACTTTTCTTTACCTTTGTCTAATTAATAACCATTAGCTATCTCCGTTTCCCTATTCCCTTTTCTCGGAAAACATTTTATAATTAAACACTTTTTATTTTCTAATTTTATATTTTATTTAAGCAAAATAATTTTATGAGCAAATACCACGTTAAAGTTGTTAAAATTGTAGATCTATATGCTTCTTCAACTTGTTATCATTTAGTTTTTGTGTAAAATCTGAAATAATATAGTTATAATATTTAAAAAAAATATTTATATTTTAACATATAAAACGACCCAATAACAATAATGAAAAAACAAAAGGGCCCCTCGTGCTTATCTCATTCTGGTCCCCAAATAGTCAAGATGGGTCCTGATTCCTATTGATATACATTGCCTTCTTTTTAGTTATTTAAATTTAGAA
>JAJIYU010009517.1:0-16920 GCA_030144865.1 Tinospora cordifolia | reverse complement strand
AAATGACTTTATGAATTCTTCCCAGTTCATATGTCGTACGTCGATGTTTGGATCTGCCTTTAGCATCCACCACCAATTCCTGGCAGGTCCCTTAAACTGATGTGTGACCACGGTAACTCTCAGGGTTCTATAGCCCCTAACACATTCAGGTGTTCATCTAGCTCTTGGTACCAATGATTTCCAGATACTATCAGATGTACCATCAAATTGGGATGGGCAAAGTTTCTATAATTCAATTAACATCGCCTTCTATTTTTTGTCCTCAATTTCTTCTTGGGCCCTCTTTCAGACTAGAACCTCTGGTATGGGCGTCGGGTGTTGTACTGGTAACTGCTCCTGGGGTGGGGCTTGTCTTTGCAGCTTTGGTGTCGCCTATGCCTGCATCTGTGGTAACGACAATACTCTCATGATCTACTAAGTAACTCGTCTGGTAATCTCATCCCAGAACTCTGGAGTCAGCATAGCCCCACCATGAGCTTTAGTCTAGTTAACTTACGCCCTTTGCCCTTACTGTTCAGTCGCATCAGACGCGGCAGCTCTCATAGCATTTCCCTTGGATCCAGCCATTTATCTACAACCAAAGATCCATTTAGTCATCATAACTTTATCGAAGAAATCCAATGTACATACTTAGAGCATTTATTTTCGTTATACTAGCATGAATCTAGATTCATGTATCTAAGTTCTCCTTTGTTCAATGGCCTATTGGTTTACGCTTCTAAGTCCACAATGAACTGTTCATTTATGGGCACAAGATTTTGTCTCAAAATTAAAAAAATACATATATTTCAACAATCTTTACATACATAAAACATGCAAGCAAACAATCCATATATCATCACAAACAACACGCTAGCATAGTAAGATTCCAAGCTTCCACCTATGCCTTCGGGTTCGAGCATCGCATACCACTCTTGCCAATCAACATAGATTTTTACTTAGAGATCTCACTACACCCAAAAATTTTTTCAAGCGTCTCAATGTCCAAGGCTTCTCAAGCCCCACTACACTCAACCATCCCATACCAGCCAAGCATAAGGAAACAAGTTCATCTAAAGCCATCGATCACTCACCAAACATGGTCTGTCGTTCTCTGAGTTAAGGATTCCTCCATATACCCAAATTCCTATACGTCCGATACCACATCAAAATAAAAGATATATGATCTAATCGATCTTGTGTCATGACCAAATAAGTTTTTCGTTTCACACATTTTTAGTCTTTAGCTTATGCTCTTAAAGCTTTTATTCATGATCCAATGTGCAACCTTGACATCACCCAAAGTATACCTAAGGTCTTTCCCTAGACCTAAGTATGCAATGTCTCTATTGCCTAGCTCCTCCGTAGGACTGACAGTTCATAGTTTATACTCTAGACTCTAATCCAGTGACTTACTAATTGAGCCATTGACTGATGAACTAACTAAGCTACTAACTGAGCTCTATGTGAGTGTCTCACTAGACTAGTACCACCTTTGGCCATAGTTTGGACATTTACTAGCGAGTTATTGACTAAACTCTTTTCCAATGACATATTGATTGAGCTATTCCCAAAAAACTGCTAACTAAGCTCTAATACCACCTTTATAACACCTTGGCCCTTAAATATCGTCGCACATGCCATTGACTAGGTGTCTTCGTTTCGTGCCTCGAGATGAGATCATATGTGGTAACTTCCGCCATTGATATCTGGAGATGGGGACATTACTTTGTGTTCTTTCCTTTCTTATACCATCCTAAAACATATTAGAGTGCAGAAACATAAATAATAAATTGTATGCAAAATTAAACATGGGAATGACATGTCTAAAAATGAAAGTATGATTAATCTCAAGAAGATGAAATAAAATACTTCGACCTATGGCCTGAGACCCAAATGAATCAATAACCGAATGTTTGGCCCTATGACAAAAGTCAATAAACAAAACAACTAAACATGAATGAAATGTGGGTCTCATGCACTACAAACTGTTAAACAACAAGTAACATTATTCCTAGTCAACCTCAACAGTAAGGTATATCATGACTACAAAAGTGTAACTCCTCACTTGTCATCACAAGTGTCTTCAACGGTTACCTGAAAAGAAATTAGTGGGGGTGAGCCCAAGAGCTCAGTAGATTTTACACAAAAATATCTTGAGTATTATAATAGTCAAAATATGAACATGCAAGCACTTATAATGCATTAGACGTTTTCGTGATTCAATCGTTTTAGTTAACATTAGGACCGAAAGGTTTTCTTCCTCAATATTCCAACTTAGGTTTGGAGTATTCAATGTAACGCCCGAAGGCCTATTACACACTCAAAACCCTATCTCGTAGTTGATGTCTCACTCGATCATCAAACTAGGGGTCTCACTTAGACTTACAGTCCCATTTCAATTAGAAACCCGCCTAGGGCTAGGAATACCCACTATGATGCCAGACTACTTCCACAGTATTTGCATCACCATGCCAATATGTGGTTAATTTTCTTTATCATCTTTGATTAATGACCACAAACATATTAACATTTCAAATATCCAATACAAATAACCAACGGATGTAAATAGACAAGTTATTAACATTTCAAACATATTAACATGCTCATAATCACATTAATCATACTATTCATCACATGGCATGCATAGCATTGATTCTAAAATATATTGAACATTCGTACAAAGTATGGCATGCTATAAACCCACACAAAGTATGGCATGCTGTAAACCCACAAAAAAGACAAACGAGCATTCATAAGAATCACACATATTCCTAGCATGTTTCTAAATAATAATTAACGATAAACACACAATCATGTTCAATATTTGAACCAAAATAATACTAAAGAGTTTAGGTATCACTTCCACTTGATATTTTACTCCTCGCATTCTAACTCCTGCTTTGATGGCTCAAAATCCTTAACCTTAAGAATTGTAGAGTATTTCTCAAAAGTTATTATGTTTTTAACATTCCAGATTCTAATTTTTATGACTTTTAGTATCGTGGTTAAAATTTTGTGCACTGAAAGTCTGATAAACAAATTGTTTATCATGCTAACAGTACTCCCAATGTCACTACAACAACACGAGGTTATTCTTGAAGCATGCTATGTGGAGCACTGTGGTAGTCACAAGGTATTTCAGAAATCGTATTCTGGGCGTGTTTCCCATTTTCCTTGTAACTGAAACTTCAATATAAGAAGTTTATGATTTAAAAATAATTATTTTAGTTTTTAAAATTGCTTTTATATCTCTTTGTTAAGTGTTCCACCTCTGATAGCCCTTTTGGATCACTTTCACGCCTTCTGTGCACTATTATTCTAGGAAGAACGATGATCGCTAAGAAAATTTTAAATAGTTATTGGTTTCAAACAAAATGGTATATTACTATGCTCATCGGGTTTAAACATTTAAAAGCACGAAGTATAATAAGCAGTAGTTAATTATGCCTTGGTGTTCCTTCTATTCCCTCCCAAGAACGCCTTTTAGCTCTCCAATGGATGTTCTAGACCAAATGATTTTAGTGTCACTGTTACATTAAAGAAGCGTGCAAAATCTTAAGAGCCATGGAATAGTGATAGCAGATTGGTATGCTTCATAAAACAGATGCCGTACCTTAGTATTACTGCTCGAAAACCCATTATGGTTTGATTTCTCAACAACTAAAGTGTTTCTTCCTCCCTCACACTCCATAGACTATTATCAGGGGATATACTGTACCAATTTCGAATAAAGCTGAGTATGAGAGGGGAAGAATTGATAGTGGCAGCTAGGGTTTTCTGTGAGCATGAACAACTAGTGTTTTTTTTTTTGAGAGTGAAGGTGAGCAAGTACGGTTGCAATTGAGTCCAAATGATTAGGGTTCCTGCGCGCATGTATATATAGTATTAGTCTCCAAGTTAGGGTTTACACAACCCCTCAAACTTCTTTTTTTGATTTCCAATCGCAAGACCACAGTCTTTGGGCATAGGATCGCGGTCTTAACCATACCTTAATAACAAGATTGCAGTCCAGGGACTGCGGTCGCATGTTGAAGCAGTTTTCTGAC
The DNA here is from genome assembly GCA_030144865.1 of Tinospora cordifolia. Taxonomy (NCBI): domain Eukaryota; kingdom Viridiplantae; phylum Streptophyta; class Magnoliopsida; order Ranunculales; family Menispermaceae; genus Tinospora; species Tinospora cordifolia. Next base: position 12,892 of record JAJIYU010009517.1, on the reverse strand, counting down.
TTTTTCTTGTCGCGGGACTGTGGTCCTCTAGCCTAGGATTGCGATATTCACTTAGACCTTTTCCTCACAAGTTTGAGAAGTAGGATCGCGGTCTCCCTCACTAGGACTGTAGTCCCATGGCACTCCATACTTCAAATCGCAAAATCATAGTCCCAATTTTGGGGATCACAGTCCTTGTGAGTCGTGCCTTTTTTTGTTCATCCCTTTGGTTGTTTAGTTTTAAGACTTGGATTGTTAAACTTCTTCATTTCTGAAAATGACACTTCATCTGCCATGTGATCTGCCTATCCATCAAAGGTACTGGGATGCAACATTTGGAATTTTATCAGTAGGTTTCTCTATTCTTTGTCTTGTGTGGCAATTTGGTTTGTTGCTATTGGACCATTTGGCAATGGGGCCTAATTAGCCTGAGGCTGGGTTGTAACTGTACTAGAGGCAGATTCTACACATAATGTAGAACCCTCATAACTTTCTTGACCACTTGTTGAGTGATGTCAAACAACATCTCTAGATATAAAATTTCTCCAATGGGAGCTACTATTACTGCTACTGCAAGTACCTCTTGATTCCCCCGACCATACTCAATAGTATTCTCAACCCTTGTCTCATTTCCTTAGGTTCTTACCATTATCTACAAGTCAAAAGCCATTTTGGTAACCGATAAGGTATCATAATAGAGATTATAATCTCAATTCATATCAATTTGAGTGTACACAAACCCATTTTTCCTTGTCCTTAGGATACAAAATATTTTTCCAAACTTGTGATTATAGTCTATCTTTCCTAGGACATTCATTATGTCAATTTTCTCAGGTTTTCATTCGTGTTATCATGACGCTAGATTCATGTCAATTAGGTTCCCAATTTTTGTCTAGTGACCTAACAGTTTATTCTTCTAAGTTTTGTTTGATGATTTTCAATATCCTCTAATGTTGTTGGGTACAGGTTCTTGGTTTCATGGTCATAAAACAAGTGATGTACATGTTCATGAAGTTTAATTATAGCATGTATTCAAATAATCATTCAATCATACAATTTCATGCTAGCATAGCGAAGTTCCAAGCTTCCATCTATGCCTTTGAGTTCAAGCATCCCATACCATCTTGCACAGCGGCATAGATTTCTACTCAAACAATCCATCAACTGCACAAATGTATCGATGACTATGGCCTCCCAAGCCCCACCACACTTAACCATCCCATACCAGCTAAGCATAGGGAAATTAGCTCTTCCAAAGTCACCAATCATTCACCAAACATGGCTCGTCAATCTATGAGTTCAAGATTCCTCCATATCCCCAAATTCTTACACATCTCATACCACAGAAACTAGAGATAAAGGATCCTCCTAATCTCCTGTTTTGATGAAAGACAAGTGTTTCTTTTCATATGTTTTCATTTTCTAACCTATGTCCCAAATGTTTTATCCAGAATCTATTGTGCCACCCTTGGAAACACCAAATCTCTACCTATGGTCCTTTTTTTAGACCTAGGGTCTCAATTCCTGGTTGAAATGTCCTTCGATTAAACTAACAACCTATATCAATTTTCAGTATCACCTTTGTTATCACCTTTGTACTCTATAATCACTTCGCCCTATATTGCAATATTCCCTCATTTTTATTGATAAAAAAAAAATTAATTTTGAGTATGTTCTTCAACTCTAACTAGTTATATGGGCTAGTAGAACAACTTCTAGTCAGGTAGCGATACTAAGTCTACTTATCAATCAGCTTTCTCGAATGGGATAACCCATCTCCCTTTCAGTGTTTAACTTTACTCAGGACAATGCCTACCCACTATCAGCTCAACTCGTAATCTTCATATCTAATCAAAACATTTAAAACATCTATTTCAAAAAATATATTTGTTATTAAAAAATAATTTCAATCCAAAAATAGGAGGTGGGCACAAGTTGCAGTTCTAACTCGCCTCTTGAACACCACCTTTGTCATCCGAGTAACCATCATGTCTAGTAACCTACCGACTTAGCTCAAATCTTTTGGCCTAGCATCTACCACCTATGCTCTAACATCATCTAGCCCAATATATCTAATACATAGGGCTATGATACCACCTTTATAACACCCTGCCTCGCCCTCTTAGCCCACACCAACTAATTTTTAGTTTTGAAGGACACAATTTACCAAAATTCGCTCAAACTCAAATAATCGACATGTGTTTGTCACATGCAAAGTATAACATCAATCATCTTGGGCCACCCGACATGCAGTGCGTCACTTTGCCTCCTTTCTCTCTTTCTTCATATCTCTTCACTATCCCAATTCTATGAGGCTTCCTGTGACATGTAAACTTAGATAGATTCCACATAAAACACTTTGAAATCTTTAAATGAAATAAATAATTATGATTTTTTAAAATTAGTTTCAATGTTCAATTTGTACAATGACCTTTGAATTTATTGAATAAAACAACTATTAAATGAAAGAAACTAGGGTCAACATCCCCGATTACGACTAAACTATAAAAGGAAACTTTGAAAGTAGTCTCTATTATAAATGTAGCATCTAATCTTTAGTTTCCTAAAATGTCAAAAGGAGGGTGAGCTCAAGAGCTGAGCGAATCATTTTAAATATTTGAATCATTATTCCAATCAAATACAACATACATGTTAGACACTTTCATAGATTAGGTGATTCAAACAATATATTGTTTATTAATTAACGTTAAGGCCAAAAGGGCTAACCTCGGTTTTCTCTTTACGTATTCACATCCACAAATAAATTACAATTCTATGCTAATTTCCAAAGGATATAAGGACAAACCCATCACCCAATATTCGAGAACTAGGGACACACCCATCGTTCCATCTAGAGAACACGCACAATGATTCCCTGTGCATCGCTGTGCCGACACATGGTTCAATTGTTTATTAAGCTTTCATTAAGTGTAAACCAAACCATAACATATTAAATTGTGACATAAAGAGTAAATTATCATGTAACACCCCGAAATTTTTTTGAATAATTAAACTTTAAAAATAAAATAATAAAATAATTTAAATAAAGTAAAATAGAGAATTAGAAAGGTTTCTAAAATAAAACCAACTCAAAAGAATGCATTATCAACTTCTAAAATAATTAATTACTAATATATGTGCGTAAGAAACAAGTTAAATAGAGAACTAGAAAGGTTTCTAAAATGAAATCAACCCAAAAGGAACGTATTAACAACTTCAAAAACCTTCACTTACTAATTCTTATGCATAGGAAACAAATAAAATAGGAAGGGGAAGAAATTTAAAAAGGTTTCTACAATGAAGATACCCCAAACTTGTCAATTCACGTCCATTGGAACTCTATATAAATCCAATCATGAACACCACTCTTCATCCGAGCAAGAACAAACCAATTCTCTTTTTTGCTCTCTAGCCTTCTTCTTGGCATTTTTTTTCATTCTTTGGCATTTCTAGATAGAAATTAGCATAGTAGGAAGGTGGAAAAATAGAGTTTTGCACAAATTCTGTGCTAGAAATTGTGTTGAGCAACCAAGGAATTTGAAGGTTCAACAGAGGTTTCAAAGAGCTTGTACTATCAAGTATCAAAAGGATTAACATATAGGGTGGAGATGATTTCAAAGTTTTAGTTTATTATTTCAATGTAAATAAAATGCATGTGTGATTGTGTTTTAAATATGACTGTTATATGCATATGTTCTATTAGACTTGATATGCCCATGAATATGCATGATACTTAGAATTTATGAACACTAATACATGATATGAATGATAACATGAACTATGCCATATAACATGCTCAAGAATGTTGTTGAATGGTTACTACCATGTTTACGTATTGTGTTCTGATTTAATCCAATTAGTTGTGTGATTTAGCATTAAAGAAATATTAAAAGTGATCCTAACCACGTGTTGCCGCGATGGACGATTTTGTCGTGGGTACTCCCAACCCAAGGTGGGTTTCAATGAGATGAGACTAGTAGTCTAGATGAGACTTCACTCCTTGAAATAGGTTTATGAATAGGTAACCGGTCTACAAGGGTTACTTCTGATATTCTAGAACCTAATGGGGGATTCCGAAGAAAAATTCTTTCGGTCTTAACGTCAACTAGAAATAAGTAATTTGTTTGAAGCACCTAATATATGAAAGTGTTTTGACATGCATGGTTTCTTTGGTTGAAATAATGATTTAAATATTTAGAAAGATCTATTGGGTTCTCGAGCTCACCCTCCTTTTCTAACATTTTAGCAAATTAAAGAAAGAGGTAACGTGATGGTTTTAACTCAAAGTCCAAAAAATGTTTAAGTCAGGTGTGTTGGCCCCAAGTCCTTTTGTCAATATTTAAGATTATTTTCTGCTGTAAAAAACATGATGATTTTGTAAACTCTTGAATATTTGAATATCAAATAAATGATGTTGATTTATCTATGCCAATGATTTCACTCATGTTTTATGAATGAATTTGTGAATTATTATTGCTAAAGAAGTCTCCAATGGTTGGGACTTCAAAAACAAAAATAGATAAAAACATGACATCACCCGCCTCTTGGGTTGCTTGAGGAAAGGAAAAAGGGAACATCCAACGGAATTTACATGTGACGATAATGTGTAGGACAAATAGGGTGGGGGAGACGAGGTGTTACATATCATGTGAGCATGGTAAACATCATAAGTGTTTTATATCATACAACATAGATCATGTTAACACATATCATGTATCATCAATCATGCAACTCTAAACATGCATATTCAAGACATAATATGAACATTCGACAAAATATAACATTCATATTCAATCCAAGGCATCTTTCCTTTCTAGACTATCAATCCTTCATGCGTATTCTATTTAAATCAGAATAATGAGTTAAAATCCAAAAATCATATCCACCTTTGATGCCTTGCTCCTTTCTTGTGGTGTTGACTCAAGTGTCTTTGAGCCTTCAACATTGGAGATTAAAATTCAATGCATTATTTTTTATGATCATGGTGTATCTAACATTCTTGAATCATATTCCAATGGTCCCTTATCCTAAATAACATATAATGGTCAAAGAAATCATGTTAGATAAGTCTTAATGTACTCTTGGTTATGTGTACCGCGGTAGGTAGAAGAATTACCACAGTAATTAGGATGTCAAAGTGGAAAACTAGAAGTGTCGAGCACTATCGTGGTAGTATACTACAATAACTAGTGGGTTTTGCAGAAAATAGATTACTTACCGCGATTGTTAGAGTAAATTTCTCAAAAAATAGTGGAAGATAAAGACACAACCGTGGTAACCACTACAAAAATTGGATTTCTAGGCATGTTTCTCTTATTCCTTTTTCTCATATGACCTTGGAATACTACTACTTCAACTTCTAGATCATGAAACATGTATTTGGGACTGAAACATGGTCATTATATCTTTGTTGAATTGTCGAATCATCAAGTTACTCCAAGGGATGTCTAGTCGTACGTTCTTACCACTGCTAAGGGTTTTTCTTTTTTCTACTACTGTGGTTGTATTTTAGAACAACTAGAAAATGAAAAGGGTGTGAAGTAGAGAGCTAAGTGAGCAAGAAGAGAAGGAATTCACACTTGCTTGTGCGATCATAATGGGGTGCTCATACATTGTTCAATTGGCATGGTTTAGAAAGTTTTGGCTTGTTTTCATTTTAGAAACATTTCTTGAAGTCTATTTTGCTTGTTTATCATGCACAAAGAATAGCAAGTAGTGTTTTTTTAGAAGTCTCCCACGCATTGGAAGCTTTCTATAACGTTTTGGAAACTTTATAAAATATTTTTCACACATCTTTTATTTGTATTACTGCATAGTAAAAAACATTATCGTGGTAATCAGAACACATAGTTTTCACTAGATTTTTGGGGCAGGAACACACTACTGTGATAGTGTTTTTCATTATCATAGTAACCACTAAGTCAGTTAATTGTGAATTTTTGTATTTTGTTCCGGTTCACCTACCCTTTCGTACATTTGATTGCACATGTTTTACATTATAAATTCTATGGTTTTCTTAAAGTTTACTTTATTCAAATTATTTTATTTTAATTATTCGACAAATTTTTGGGGTATTTCATAACCACATCACTTTCATTCCCTTCCACTATTGGGATCTCCTAAGATTTTGGCACATTTTATCTCTTTGTAAGTTAGGGACTGTTTAGTTTAATGGACTTCCTTAAGGATGGTCTGCTTCAGTTGTTCATCCTTAGGTATACAACCTTGGTCGTTGAGTCATACTAAGCCATCTGTATCAACCTTATACTCAAAGTGCTTGCCAATTTTCATACTTGGCTTAATCCTAATATCCATCTATCCTGTTCTTGAGCTTCAAATATCTATCTTGGTAGGTCTAACTTAATAGTAATGGTTGATAGGAATGCATGTAGCCCCTCATTTTATGCATTTTTGTCGTTTTCCTAATGGGGTTTTCGACCTAAGGTGATGACGACCATTTTAGCCTTTCCAAGGTGGCAAAATAGTTCGAAATTGCAATCCTTGAGAAACTATATTCACCATCTTTGTCTTAGATTCAATTCCTTCTATATGAAAATACACTTGATGCTTTTATGGTTAGAATACAATTCAAACTTTTCACTGTTTAAATAGTGTCACCATATGTTTAATGTAAAGACTATGAAACCCAACTCAAGGCCACAAATGGGGTAATTTTTCTCATGAGTCTTGCACTACCTAGACACACAAACCACTACTTTTTGCTCCAATATGATTGCGATGCCCAATCTGTTACAAGATGCATTAGTAAACAAGGCATACCCTATTTTGCAGGTGGGACTAGGGAGAATGCGTGCTGAAGCAAGTCTTTCCTTCCATTTATGGAGAGCACATTCGGACCTATCATCATAGTGAAATGAAACATCTTGTCATGTTAGTCTCATCATAGAGTTTGTTAGTTTGGATATGTCCTCAATGAAGCATTAGTAGTACCTTACAAATCTTTAAAATCTCATGAGTTTAGTCACCATCTTAGTTTGCTTCCAATTACTTATTACTTTGATCTTGGATGGACCAATGCGATGCTTGCTTTAAAGATAACATGTCCTAGGTATTTCATCCAAAACTAACATTCAGTATACTTAGCGTATAGCTCATAAGTTCTTAACGTCTCCAATAATATGGTTAAGTGTGCCTTATGATTTTCTTATATCTTAAATTAAATTGAGATGTTATTAACAAATGCGACTATGAACTTATCCAAATTAGGTTTAAACACTCTATTTGTAAGGTTCATAAATTCAGCTGGGGCATTCGTGAGTCCAAAGGGTATTACAATAAACTTAATGTGCCTGTATCTAGCTCAAAATGTTATCTTGGGGATGTCAACTTCCCTGATCTGCGGTGCTGATATTCGGATCTCTATTCAATCTTTGAAAAGTAAGTCGCTCCATTCAATTTGTTGACCAAGTCATCTATTTTAGGTAGCATATGATTGTTTCTACAATTACCTGATTGAGCTCTCGATAAGCCACACATAGTTGTATCAAACCATCATTTCTTTTCCAAAAAAGTATCGACGCAGCCTGAGGTGGCTTGTTTGGTCTTATGCAAACGTTTTCTTTCAATTCATCAAGCCGAGTCTTCAACTCAATAAGTTCAATTAGTTCCATTCAATGGGGTGGAATAGTTGTTAGGCTCGTTCTTAGCAATAGTTCAATTTTGAACTCGATACCCTTTGCTGCTAGGTGTCCGCATAGTTCATCCAAAAAAGGTTTATGAATTCCTTGGCCATGGGGATGATCTCAGTGGGGGTTGGGTTGCGCAAGTTTTCTTCTTTTATTAGTTTGGTGAAGTCACTCTTATCTTGTACGTTCTTAATTAAGCTATCATCATATTATTGGATGTCTTGTATTAATCCCCCTTTATGGTAATTAAACCTTCAATTGGTAGTTTTATAGTGACTCTATGCTTTGGGCAGTCTTGTTGGGTATTGTGTTGGGTGAACCAATCCATTCCTAGGATTACATCATATCCATGAAATGGCATGCTGTACTTGCTATGTTTCCATCCATCTTGAGGGCACATTGATATGTATACTTTCCTACTACTATGATTCTAAAGGTGCGGCTACTAGTATGACCTATTCTAACAATGTTTTGACTAGTTGTAGTTTTTCCACTAAGTGCTTAGATAAGAATGATCTAGTTGGACCAAAATCAAATAAAACTTTTACAATAACATTACATAGTAGAAACATACCCTTTATCACTGGAGCTCGCTCAATGACCTAAGCATCCATGGTGTAGAACCTTATTGATTGTGGTCGTTGCCAAGTTTAGTTCCATTGATGGGGTTGTTGTTGACATTATTGTTGCTATTAGGATGGTTGTGCTGGTTGAGGCTATTGCGGTCAACTCCCTTGAGCATTTTGGTGTCAGGATAGTAATATGTTTTGCATGCTTATTGTTAACAATTGAAGCATTGTCCCCTTCGATGGGCAACTCTTTCCTTAGTTCTAGTTTTTTGATTGGTGAGACCTATTGCTCACGCATTGAGCCAAATGACGCTTGACCTTTTGTCTCAACTTGATGTTTGAGCCAGCGTGTGGCTACTAGTATGACCTATTCTAACAAGGTTTTGACTAGTTGTAGTTTTTCCACTAAGTGCTTAGATAAGAATGATCTAGTTGCACCAAAATCAAATAAAACTTTTACAGTTACATAGTAGAAACATACCCTTTATCACTGGAGCTCGCTCAATGACCTAAGCATCTATGGTGTAGAACCTTATCGATTGTGGTCGTTGCCAAGTTTAGTTCGATTGATGGGGTTGTTGTTGACATTATTGTTGCTATTAGGATGGTTGTGCTGATTGAGGCTGTTGCGGTCAACTCCCTTAAGCATTTTGGTGTCAGGATAGTAATATGTTTTGCATGCTTGTTGTCAACAATTGAAGCATTGTCCCCTTTGGTAGGCACCTCTTTCCTCAGTTCTAGTTTTTTGATTGGTGAGACCTATTGTTCACGCATCGAGCCAATGATGCTTGACCTTTTGGCGGGAACATCCAACTTGATGTTTGAGCTAGCTGATGATTGTGCTTCTTAGGTAACCTACTTTGGTTTCCCTTATTATTTTTTTGCTACTTGGACCTCTTCCATTTTCTAGTAATCTTGGTTTCAATCTCCAACTCTTTTTCCACCAATTTTGCTTTGCTAGAAGCATGTTGGAGTACCTTTAAATTGAAAGGAATCATTCCCTTTCTAATTTCTATGATGAGGCCTTCCAAGAAGTAGCAGGCTTTTTTTTTCTTTTTTTTTTTTGGGCGCAATCAAGATCAAAGCATGATAGTTCAATGAACTTGGCCTCATATTTGGCCACCATCATGTCCTGCTGGACTAACTTCAAAACGTCATTCTCTATTTGTTATTGGACTAGTATAGAGAAGTCATTGAATCTCACTTCAAACACTACCCACTCTATGTTCTCTATGTCTGTAATACCCCGAAATTTTGTTAAATAAAATAAAATAAATAATTCAAATAAAATGAACTTTGATGAAACCACGAAAATAATAATGCAAAAGATGAACAATTTGATGTATGAAGGGATAGGAAATTGGGAACAAAACACGATAATTTGCACATGATCGAGTCATTGGTTACTGCAGTACTAAAATCCCCTATCGCCGTAGTGCAAGTTTGCCTAGAAAATCCAAGAAAAACACTATGTTCTAGTTGCTGCAGTGATGTTTTCTCACTTTCGCAATAATTCGTGAAAAACTTGCACGAAAACGATGTGTAAAGTTTCCAAAAAAATGATTATATAAAGTTTCTAATGTGTGTGCAACTTCTAAAATTAATATCTTCTAATACTTGTGGATAGGAAACAAATAAATTAGAAAAGAAAGTAGTTTAAAAAGAATTCTACCAAAGAAACAACCCCAAGAACTTCCTAAACTCATCCCAATTGAGTTGTATATAAATCCATCATGAACACCCCATTTTCCCCACTCAAGCAAGCATGAGTTCTGTTCTCTTCTTGCTCTCCTAACCATCTTCTTTGCACTCTTTCATTCCTAGATGTTCTACATAGCAATCATAGTAGTGGAAAGGAGAAAAACCTAGAATATTGCATAACAGTGGCAAAAACTAACTTTTAAGCGTACTTTTGGAGTAGCCGGAGGATTCAACAGATCAAATGAGGTATAACAATCCTATCCAAGTCTCAAATGCATGATTCTCCATCTAAATTTTGAAGTATTAGGATGCCAAGGACGTAGATGGGAGAAGCATGCATAGAAATCCAGTTTTCATGCTGGTTACTACAATAGTGATCACTGTTACCACAATAGTACCTTCATCTACTTCTATTTTTGGATCCATTCCACTAATTATCATGGTACTCTATCAGGGAAGTATAATGTGACTCTATCATTGACCCCTGGTTACCACAACAACCTACTGCAGTAATGTGTTAAATTCATTGTGGTTCCTACTAGTTACTGCAGTAATGTATCTATTTTTCAATAGTTCTCTTTGGTTATAATAGTGTACTATGATAGAGCTTCTGCAATTCCTATTTTTTACTTTTGCATTCTGATTACTATAGTAATCGTTTCCTCTACCATGGTACACAGAACCAACAACACACTAAAACTCATCTAACATGATTTCCCTGCATATTGTATGCCATATAGGATGAGGAATCATTAGAGTATAGTTTAAGGATGTTAGAAACACATGATTCACAAATAATAACATATTGAATCTTTATCTTCAAGGTTAAAGACTGAAGAAGGCCTGGAACAACAACATAAGGACTAGGAGAACCTATGCATAAGGTGGAGATGATTTCTAAGTTTTAACTTATTTTTTCGATTCAAGTAATATATGCATGTGTGCTTGTTAGCCTCGGAATATATCATGAATTGAATATGAATGTCATGCTTTACACATGTTGTACTTGAATTGAATGAACATGTTATGCCTTGAATATGTATGCTTAGAATTGAATGTATACCAATGTTATGTTGATTATCAATTACCATACCTAAAATAAAGAAGGATGTTTGCAATTAGCGTGCCTAAAATAAAGAAAGATGTTTTGCTGTGCTCACATGTTATGTTCTTGAATTATATTTTGATTTAACATGCTGATAGTATAACTTGTAACTAAAGAAAGATTAATAAAGATGATAATCACATATCGGCACGGTGATGGATTTCACTATGAGTTTTCCAACTCGGAATTGGATTACTAGTTATTGACTTTCTTGATTTGAACTGGGCACTTGGATGGACCCCACTTCGCAAATTGTGAATTGAGCGTTTAGATTGACCTCACTTCACCGATTATGGGGTTGAGTGTTTCGATTGACCTCTCGCCCTAGATTTTGGAGCACTAAGGTAGATTTCTTTACGTCTTAACGTCAACTGATAAACAACCAACTGTTTGAATCACCAAATATATGAACGTGTTTGACATGTAATTTTTATTTGATTTAAATAATGATTTAAATATTTGGGATGATCTATTGGGCTCTTGTGCTCAACCATTTTTCTAACATTTTAGGAAACTAAAGATCAGAAGCTACATGACTTGTGAAAGTTTACTTAGTAAATTTTATTCATAATTTACTTTTGATAAGTTTTGTTAGTTGGGCATGTTGGCCCAATTTTCTTTGTCACTTTGAAAGTTGTTTCGTTATAATAAACTCACAAGTTTTATACCTCTTAAATATTGAACTTGATTTTTAAATAATGATATTGATTTATTTTATCAAAAGGTTTCCCATGTTTTTGTGAGATCTATATGAGTCAATGTGACACAAGGAATATCATAGAGTGGGATAGAAAGAAAGTAATAGGAAAAGAAAGAGATAAAGTGATGCAGTGCCTCTTAGGTAACCCACGATGATTGATTCTCATGTGACAATGGCATGCTTGGTTTTGGTATTATTGATTTGAGGGTAGTATAGAAATTATGCCCTCCGAAGTAGAAATAAGATGGTATGCGTCACGAGGGAGAGGAGGGTGTTACAATGTCTATGGTGGGGTCTCGTTGCCAAATGTACAATCAAAATTTACCTATTTCGTAAAGTAGGTGAGTGGCCAACACCACTCATCCAGGTTCTTTTAATTTGCACCACATTTAGATTCTTATGGACTTACCAAAACCACTTATTGGCTTCTAAGCGTTCATCCTTTTTATCTATTTGTCTTTGAATCTTAGCATCCACATTGTTTGATCTTATCAAATTTGTAGCTTGTTTGATTTAGTGGAACCACTGGGGCTATTGTAGCTCGTGCATCAATGTGTTCAAGCATTTATTGAGTAAACTTAGCCATCTATTCTATAGTGATCATCACTTCTACTACCATTGCATATGGCGATGGAGTAACCTTAGCTATTTGTGAAGCAAGTTTTTCCAAACTCACATTGGGAGTGATTTATCTTCTTGTGTCATGTCATCATAGAGCCATTTGTTTCATTTATCATATTTATCTTTATTTTTACTAATTTAATCAAGAGTAAGTTTCAAGCCTAGGCATAAGGATTTGCATTTCAAAAGAAGCTATTTCGATCATAATAGTCAGGGTTAAAAAATTTGATACTACAAATCTAGTTACAAAAAGGTCATATATTGCTCATACAATGAACAAATGTAGCATCTGAAATGTAATACCCTGAATTCTCTGTACTCAAACAAATGAAATTAATCATCAATTCAATAAAATTTGGGTATCAAATGAAATTGGGTTCATTTTAGGGCTAAATTTAACAAGTTCTAAAACTATCATTTTCTGACCCTTAGGGACCCAAAACAACTTGAAATGAAGTACGGTAACACGAACCAACTAATGGGATAATATATCCAAAAATTAGAACAATTGGTCAAGGTTAGGGTTTTCATTTGTCAAACGCCCCTCAGGGTGTCCAAATTAGAAAGAATT
>JAJIYU010009516.1:0-16930 GCA_030144865.1 Tinospora cordifolia | reverse complement strand
GCCTATTTAATAGAAAGATAAGAAGCTGAGACTGAGAAAGAAAGAAACCGAACCACGTGGCCTCCGGCTCTCGGCGAATGAACGAATGAACGAACGAACGAACGGGCCCGCACCGTCTCAGAGCGCGGCCCCAGCGACGGATCGTCGCAACAGAGATGGATGAGAAAACCGGGAGCCGGGGTGTCACAATTAGTCATGCCTTCAAAAGTATTTGGTCACAACTTCTGGAATTCAATCAACAAATCTCACTGCTCCTTGTCATAAATGATTGATCTACACCGTGGCACTATCTCTATAGGTCTATCCATCTGATGAGTTTGAGGCTATAGTTGAGGCTCTGATTGTAATGGTGACTGCACCTGTGTCTGAGTAGGTACCGACGACTGTGGCAAGCCAAATGACTGCAAAGTTCTCACCATTTGCTCCACTAGTCCTAGAGTGATCTCTAATATCACTTTCTAAGAAATCTCTACTATCAATTCTAGGGTTATCAAAGTCTTCATGGACGTTGTCACCCCTGATGTACTCTCACCACCAAGTACTGGTTCATTTCTCACCTCTTCTTTGACCATATTTTTCCTAGGTTTGCCCCTTCCCCTGACATAATTTACAAGTCAAGAATTTGCCTTAGTATTCAATAGTTTATTTATATTGAATTTTATGTTTCTTGATACTGTGACTTATCCTATTGGCCACTACTTCCTACCCACCTATACCCTGCATTTTCGTGCTACTATGACTTTAGATTCATATTTCTAAGTTCTCGCTTTGTTTCTGTGGTCTAGGGCTTTGTGTTTCTAAGTCAGTAGCATTTCGTTTGTTTATGGTTATGAGAGTTTGGGTATATATTCAAAATAAACAACTGCATATGCAACTAACAATCATCCAACAAACAAGCAACAATGCACACTAGCATAATGCAACCCTAAGCTTCCATCTATGCTTCCAGGTCCATGTGTCCCATCCCACACTCGCCCTTCTACACATACTTTCACCCAAAATTATATTACACCCATACAATGGCGCAAGTGTCTTGATATCCATGACTGCAAATGTCCCACCATGTTTAATTGGATCCTTTAGTTAAACATAACGCGACAGTGCACCTACGGATGTGTAAAAAGGTTGACGAAAGACCCACTATATTGTACTATCCCATCCCAGTACAATACAGTACGTACAAATTCATCCAAAAAAATCGATCACTCACCAAACATGGTTCGTTATTCTCCAAGTCCAAGATTTCTCTGTACCCCCAAATCCCTATGCACCCCATCCTACATAGAGACCAGAGGTACAGTGTCTTCCTAGACTCGGATCCTGATCAAACAAGTGTGCATTCAAACACGTTATTAGTCTTTAACCTATGCCCTAAAAGCTTTTAATTTGTTTATGATCCATTTGTACTTTCTAGATGACACTCAGTCTCTACCTAGACCTATGTTGTCATTACTCAACTCAATCCAATTTCTATATGATACTATTTGTCTCGAGTACTGTCATTTGAAACCTTTCCAGAATAATAATACAACCTTCTAGGACCTTTAGTCAATGTAAAGATCAACCCTCTGGTACATACTTTTGAAGAAGAAGATCTAACCAGATCAGCCCTTTAAAAATCTTTACCTTGAGAGAAGGTCACTATCAAGGATCGCTACCTGTACTCATGTCATATCAACAATAGTACTCAAGTATGTCGGTATCATCTAGTGTTTTTCAAAAATTAAGTTCAAAACTCATTTCCCATGAGAACCAAGTCCTATAAAATCGATTTTAGTGACAAACATGCAATAATTTCATGACCATGCAGTACTTGGCTAATTTCCTTTTCTGTGTGATACCATCATCTCAAGTTTTGGACCTTTCCTAAGTAGTGACCAACCCCCAGTGGATCATTCCTACACATCACACACATTATAGAAATCAAAACTCAAACATTACAAACAATTTGAAACATTATGCATTTCAAACATTCATTTTGTTTTGGTCGAAGCTTGAGATTGGAAGAGTGTTGAGATGACTCTCGAAATTTCTCGTGGTCTGATCTAATCATAGAAGGTCTCGAGTACCATCCAAAATTAGTCATGTCTCAAATCACGATATCACAGTCTAAGAGAGAGTACTTACTGCAGTTCATACCATCTCCCAAGACTTCTAGTTGTTGTAGGCAGCTCAAGGTTGGGAATACCTACGATCCACCTTATAGCTCATCAATCTCAAGCAGTGGCATATAGGAGATGCCACCTCAATCCGTTCAAGCTCGTTGATTGCACCAGTACGTGGATTCTTAATAATCCTTTAGTCTTATTTTAGTTTGAAAACAATGTCAATCATACAAAGCTAACACATAAATAATATCAAATCAAATGAACAATTTATGTCAATATTATAATAAATGAAATAAGTGAATGATAGAACGTTCTAGTGCAATTCTTACTATTGCATGCAAGAAAATAAATAACAATTTATCATGTTATCATTAAAACACACCAATCAAGTCATACAAGTTCATCAATATATATTTTAAATATTCTAAAACTATTAAATCAAAATGCTTTAAATTTAAAATTCGTATAATATGGATGAGTAAGGAATCCTACCCACCTGGATGTTCAGATTCCCTTCGTTACCGTTTGTCACTAAAGTTTATTCTTAGAATATCAATCTACGATAGAAAATCATTATAATAATTATTTTTAAGTTCTTAATTTCTTTTTCCAATTTAAATAAAGTAATTTTCTAACTAAAAAGATATGTAGTAATTTCTATGGCTTTTTATTTAATTATTTTTTGACTAATCAAAATTATTTTAATATTCACATCCAAGTATTAAAATCAATTAAAATAAATGTTCTTCGATCTCCTAGTCTCCACAATTTAAATAATTTATTCATGTATTAAATAAATTAGTTACGAACAAAATAAGACTTCTACATAACCTAAGTTTAGTTCTAATATTTAAATTTTCATTTATTTCTTATAATAGATTCAAAGCTTTCAGAATTTTTTTTTCATGTTTTTAAACCTCTAATTTTTGTTCCTCATCTACTATATAAAAATTACCCCTAATTAAATTAAAATTCTGACTTTGAAATCTTTTTAATTTGGGTTTCTAAAATATTAAACTTCCTTTCAAATTTTCTAAATTTTTAAAATAGTTAGAAAATTCTAATAAATACACAATTAAATTTTAAAACATTTAAACATTTAAATTAAGTTAGTTCAAGATCACAAAATTTAAATAAATAGATAAATGAATAAAATTATTTTTTCATACCTTTTCAATTTTGAGTCTCGTTCAGAATTATTCCAAAAATAATATTCAACTTTTCTGAAATTCTTTGTCAGTTTGTTATCGATGAGCCAAGTGTCGATGCTCAGTTGCTTCGTGCCTGAAGATTTTCGGATCGTATCCACTGTTGTAATTTGTTTCGCGCCAACAACAGATTTTTGTTCGTTCTTTCACGTTCACGCCCAATTTTTTTTGCACGCAACCAAACTAGTATGTTGTTGGTTCTTCTTCTCTGTTTCCTTCTTCATGGCCAATCACTAGCAGCTGCAACAATGGCTAAGAAATTCTTCTTCTTCTTCACGGTTCAACAGTCCAATTTCAATGTTTAGTTTGCTGCCCAGCAAGATCAAACACGTTCAACAAACATGAAACATGTTTAGAATTCTCAATCCACACCAACAACTCAAACAAGTTCAAATTAATTTCCAGCAACCTCAAACACGTTCAGCCCTACCAAACTAATCACGTCAAGCACTCCAATCTTCTCTTCGTTCTTCATTTTTTCCAACCAGAAGATTCTAAAATTGCACCCCATACACCAAGATTTAAACCAAAATTTTGTGCATCATCTCCCTTGTTTTTCACAACCAAAAACTAGAAAATGAACCAAAAAATCAGCTTCTTGCTTCTTCTCTTCTTGTTGAATGCACAAACCCACAACCACAAAAAAAACCAGATTTTTGGTTTCTCTATTTTACAGTTCACGGACCAAAAAATAAAACAACCCAAAATCAAATTTCCTTACTTCCTCTTGTTTGATTACATGAAAGACCCAAAACCCAAAATTTTAAACAACTAATTTTGTTTTCAACTTGCTTCTTTTTGCTCTATTTTGACACTTCACAAACCAGATTTGAAATCAAACTAAGGAGAATCTAGTTTTCTAGTTCATCTTTGATGTCAAAGATGCCCCAAACCATAAAATTTAAGCCCTAAATTCAGATCGTGCTTCCTTTGTTCAAACAACCCATGAACCAGAAATTTAGATCTCAAACTTCAGATTTTTCTCTTCTTTTTATTCGGTTCTTCTTCCCAACTATAGATCTTTCTTTCACCGCCCAAACGAAAAATTTTTGGTTTGTTCATCAAATTTTTAGTTTTTCTTTTCTTGCTCAACTAAATATGAATTCCAGATTTTTCTGGATTACTTTTATTTATTTTATTTTGTTTTTTTTTCGATGGCCACTTAAATGTCATTTCCAAGTAATATTTTTTATCGAACAAGCAATGATTCAACATAAAATTTCATTTCTCATTTATTTAGTATTATTATTATATTATATTTCATTATTTCTTCTAAACGAATCATAATAAACACCAAAACATTTATTTCACCTATCTATATAGCTATAAAACATAGTTTTATCATTTTATTATTATTATTATCATTAATTTTATAATTTTATTGTCGACGTGTTCACATTGCAAAATTATGGGATGTTACACCATCGTTCTATTCATGAGAACACCAATTGTAATCTCTTGTTGGACAATGCACCGATACATGGTTACAAACTTTATTAATCTTTCATCTTGTGTAACATATCAACTATAATAAGTATAGACATGAATTGAACAAGAAAACATGGTAAACATGAAGAAAATCATCTCATATCACGCAACTTCATTCATGGAAATCTAAGCATGCATATTTTAGGCATCACATACTCAATTCCAAACAAATCATGCATATTCAGACAAGAGTACATGTAAAACCTTATTGAATCAAAATAAGAAATTAAACCTTAGAAATCACTTCCACCTCAATTGCTAATCCCTTTGATTTTTTATCCTTCAAGCTCTTTGGTCCTTCAACCTTGAAAATCAAAATTAATGGTTTAATAACGTGTTTTTAACCTTCATAAATCGTAATCTAATGGTCTTACATCATGCATGGTATCTAATATGCAATATTATCACCCTAGGTAAACTTAAACATGGTCTTGGGTCATTTTACCGCGGTAGGAATGGGTGTTACTGTGATCATTGGTGTGCAGGGGTGAAAAATTGGATTTTTTGGTCACTACCACGGTAGTCTTTTTGAGATTGATTTTTTGGGTGTTTTCTACTCATTTTATGTACTCCTATGGCCATGTTATCCTATTGGCTTGACTTCTAGAACATCAATATTCCTTTAAGCAACAAAATTTGAGCACAGAGAAATCTTTTCTGATTTTCCCACTACCGAAGTTACCGTTTAGAATAACTAAAGAATGAAGAGATGCCAAGAGGGAGGCAAAAAAAACAAGAAGAGAATTGTTCTTGCTGAGATGAGGAAAATGGTTTGCAATGCTTAGGTTTATATTGAGTGCCAATGGCAAAGTTTGGAATGTTTGGGATGTCTACACTATAGAAACCTTTCTAAAAGCCCCAATTTCTTGTTCTTCACTCACATAGTTTAGTAATAATCGTATTTAGAAGTTGTTATTACCTTTAGAGGCTTCCCATAGCCAATTGCTAACTTTTCAAGCTCTGTTTTTGCGCAACTTGCATGCACTATCTCTGTAGGCTATTATGGTCATCATGCTCTATTTCCAAACTCGTTCTCTATCTATTTTCAGGTTTTTTGTTGCACTATCGGGGTATCGCAAGAATGGATTTTGCTACCGTGGTAGTCTGTGCAAAGATCACGTTTTGAGTTGTGTTTTGCATCCCAATCTGTCAAACCTTTCATGTATCACATTGTACGTAATTCCCACTATATTTCATGAATTTTTCAAGGATTATTTCATTAAATAATTTTATTTAATTTTATGATATTTTCATACAATTTTTGGGGTATTACAATGGTAAAAGGTTTGATCTGTTCTCAAGTCACAAAAGCCTGAAGTACGTCTATACCCAAAAAGGAGTTGAACATGGTAAGCATACTAACTTCAGGATGGATACTAAAAATAACCTAAGATTTAGAGATAGAATTTGTGTGCCCCAAAATAGACAAAGTAAGCAAACCATACTAGACGAAGCTCATTAGACTAGGTACACAATGCATCTAAGAGGTGACAAGATGCATCAAAACCTTGAAAAGATCTACTAGTGGTGAGGAATGAAATGAGATGTGCCTAAGCATGTCTCTAAGTGCCTAACCTATTAACATGTGATTGCAGATGTAATACCTCATAGTTTAGAAGACATCCTTCAAAAAAAAAAAAAAAGAATCACACAACTACCACGATACCCAAAACTAGTACCACAATAATGCATCGCTGATTTGTTAAAATGGACTTTTGCATGGGGACCATGATACTGGGTCTGGGTGTCATAGTACTGCGATTGAATTTTGAATTTTGGGACCTCTACATGGTACCATAGTACTGAGAATAGGATACCGTGATATTGCGATCAGAAACAGTCTCAATACCACGATATTGGGACACAATACTATAGTAGTGCGATTAAAAACCAGAAATGGAAGGTTGGAAATTTGCAATGGCCTTGTATATGTATATATATACATTTGTGCTTAGAAGAAGGAAAACCCCAATCGCATTCTTACATCTTGGAACTGTGCGTGCACTTCCATAGACCAATACTAGCCACCTCTAAACAATGTTTTCCTCTTCTCAAATGAATCCTAAGTGGGGTCTACATCTCTTTGTTCTCTCTTAACTATCTTACAAGTTTGAATAGAGGAAAAACTATACATTTTGTGAAGTGCGTGAACTTAGGCATCATTCTGGACAACCATAAGAAGGTAAGATTTTGAGTTACATGAGACCTATGTGTTTAGCAATGTTTCGATATTACTTTGAGCTTAAGAACATTCATTTACTATAATAGAGCATTAGACTCATTTAACGACATTCTGGTGAGGCTAACTCGAGGGACCATGAAGGAGAATAAGGCATAGTGTTTCTACTCCCTATGATGTGTGTTTTTAAGTTTAAAATCCAATGTGATGAAGCCCCATGCACTAGAGAAAGCCAAGAACCGAAGAACACGCACGAACGTGTTGTTTCCTAGGAAGTTATGTGGTTACATGGTAGCCTACCATGGTAACACGAATAAAATTTGCTTACCTTTGTGTACACATATAATGGATTATCATGACATTTCTTTTCTTCTAAGCATGGTTGTTAGGGGTTGAAACACTTGATAATTACCCCATTATAACCATTAGGTAAACCACAGACTGGGACTATTAATATTGAGTTTTACACACTAAAAGTGATAAAGGTACTGAATTCATGAATCTTAAAGGTTTAGATTTCAAGGAATCAGAGGTAACGAAGTAGGAATTAGAAGGAATTAGATGAAGAAAACAAGTGGAGATGACTATCTTCTATCTCTGATATTATCTTAGTCTCAAATGTGATACATGAATGATTGGTTACGATCCTTATATTGTTTAGAGGCATGCTAGGAAGTGATAATGCTTAGTTGTTAAAATTGCTGGTTGATATATATTTATATCATGACATGTAACTTACACGTGATCAATATTTATTTGAGAGCATGCCATCTATGTTATTTAATGAATAGCTTGATTGATTTGACCTGATACATGATGATTTATCAACATGCTTAGTGTGTATGTACTATATTAATGAGATAATTTGTGCATGCTCCTAGTCACTAAATAAAGACAATTGAGAGTCTAACTACATACCAGGGTGGTACTACAGATACTATGGTAGTAGTCTAGTATCACCGTTGGTATTTCCCCACCCTAGGCGGGTGTCTATGCTACTGTGGCAGTTGTTTGAATTGGGGTTGAGAATCAAATGAGACCTCACTCCTAAGGTTGTGTCATGATGAGGAATTGGCCTACAGGGTGTTACTTCCAAGAGTTTAGACACAGGGGAATACCGAGAAGATTCCTTCTGGTCTTAACGTCAACTTAAATAACTGAAGTGTCTAGAAGCGTCTAATGATCTATAAGTGTTTTCATATATTACATTTTTGACTTTGATAATGTTTAAGATATATTATATACAATGCACTAGGTTTTTATGTTGTAATACCCTAAAAAATTTAGAAATTCAATAAATAAAAGTTTGAAAATAAATAACAAGTTAGTTATTTATATTTTGTAATTAACAAGTTTCGCTTTGTTTTAATCTATAGAAAGACAATAAATTGGAAATAAAATGGAAAATAGAAGGAAATAGTGTAGAGACGAACCAAGCAACATGAAACCACAGTCTTTCATAAAACCAACCAAGACTACAGTCCTCTAGGGGGAACCACAGTTTTGCGTCAAGATATGCAAGAACAAACGCAAGACTACGGTCCTTCATATGCGGATCACGATTTTGTGACTCAAAGGACCCAGAATTGCAAGACAATGATCCTCCATATGATAACAAAAGACTTGCGTTGAAATTCTCGACTCGATCATGAACTGCACCACACACAGCGAAAACCCAAAATTGTAAGCGATAAAGGCATTGGAAAGTGCATTGCACCCCCCAAATCCCTAATTGTTGTCTCTTATGGGCAAAAGGAGGGAAATTAACATGTTTCCTACATGGAAACACCCAAACTTACTAATTCTTATACACTGAAACTCTATATAAATACGCCTTATGCTCTCATTTTCTTCATTCCAGCAGGAACTGACAATTCCTTCTTGTTTTCTCTCTCTTTCTCTCTACCCTCTCTTGGCTTCTCTCTCTCTCTTCTTATGTTGTTGTAAATAGTATCTAATGTAGAAGTAATGAAGTGCTAAACAAATTTTGTGACATTAATTGAGGAGATTTGAAAGTGATTCAATCTAAGCTTCAGAGGAGCAAAACTACTAAAGTGGAAGTGATTTTTGAGTTTTAATTTATTATTTTGATTTCAATAAGATATTCATGTGTGATTACACTTGAATATGTATGCTTTATTTGAATTAATCATACATGCCATGCTTAGATCTCACATGCTTAGGTTTGCATGAATAAAGTTGTATGATATGTGCTCCCTTGATCCATGCTATGCGTTACTATACTCACATGTTGAATTTAATTATGTTAGTTTATTATTCTAGATTTATATTTAATAAAAGATTAATTAAGATTATAATTGTGTACCAGTGTAGTATCCCATGGGGGATTGTTGTGGGTGTTCTTAAGATTGGAACTATAGGTTTGTCTCTAGTTCACATGGAGAAAGTCCCAAAATACTCTTATAATGGGTAAGGCCCTAAATCCATTGGAAATTGGCATAAAAGAGTGCACTTTCCTTCTTTGATACGATTTTTGATAAGAACACCGAGGTTGACCCCTTTTGGCCTTAACTCCAACTATTAAACAAGAAATTAATTGAATTATGTAATGTTTGAAAGTGTCTCACATGTATGTTTTATTTGTTGAAATAATGAATTAAATATTTAGAATAATTCACTAGGCTTTGTGCTCACCCTTATTTTTTCAAACTTTTTATGAAGTTGATAAACAGAGACGGCATGATAGCCATTTCTAATTTTTTAGGAAATTGATAAACAAAGACAACATAATAGCCACATAAACGTTATTTTACTTAAAATGCTTTTTTCAGAAATTTTATTTAATTGTAGGGTATGTTGGCCCAAATTTTTTTATTTGAGATTAATTCCGCTACAATAGAAACAAAGGTTATGTACCTTTGAATTTTGGGAAGGATTAATGATATGAAATTATTTTATTTAAATGCTTCCAAAATGTTATTTTTCTGAATCATTGCATGAGTTGGGTATTGTACCCCTTCTATTTCAATTAATGAGATTAAATTTTTATTAAGATCACTTGCTGCTTTATTAAGGAATATTTATGAGAAATGATACTCAAAAAATCTCAAAAATTTGGGATTGAAATGAAAAGAGTGAAAAGTAGAAATAATGTGGCATCAGCCCGCCTCTCAGTTGAATGGTGGGGTCCACGCTCTCAAAAACGAAGAGACAAATTTTGGGGAGGCGGGGTGTTACATGAGCTCAACCCACCAATCTATCTTTTAGGTAATCACTAAAGATACTTGCTCATAGGCAAGTAATTGAAGATCGTTGGAGTGGCTTAATCCAATCCACTATTGGGGTTGTATTGGTGTAAACATTAATTATTTGGTTACATTGTAGGGTGTGGGACCCACATTTACTTTGTGTTTGGTTATTAACTCATTTGAACTTAGGCCATGGGGTCAGAGTATTTCATTTCTTTATGTTTAATCATACTATTTCTAGTTGATTGCTATACCCATGTTTAATCATGCATATTATTAATGATTATGTTTTGACACAGTGATGTTTTATTGGATGGTTATGAGAAAGAAAGAATAAAAGTAATGTCTCAGTTCTCGAATATCAAAAGTGGGAGTGATCACACGTTTGACTTGATTCTGTCTCAAGGTGAGAGACAAAAACACCCAGTTAGCATTGGTGACAGGATTCGGCGGTTGGGGTATTACAGAGGTGGTATCAAGGCTTAGTCAATAGCTCACTAGGAAGAGCTCAGTCAGTAGATCGTTGGGAAGAAGTCAATCAGTAGCTCGCTAGGAAAGAGTTCAGTCAATAACTCACCGGGAAAAGTCTAGCCTGAGGCCAAAGGTGGTGCTAGTTTGGTGAGATGTTCACATAGAGCTCACTCAGTAGCTCAACTAGTTCATCAGTTAGTGGCTCAGTCAGTAAGTCACTGGGCTCGAGTCTAAGGTATAGGCTATGAACTGTCAGTCGTACGAAGGAATTGGATAGTAAAAACAATGCATACTAGAATTTAGGGAAAGACCTTAGGTATAACTAGGGTGTTTTCAATGTGGCACAATAGATCATAAATAAAATCTTTTAGGACATAAACTAGAGACTGATAACGTGTGAACCGAAACACTTGATTGGTCAAGAGATGAGATTGGGAGGATCTTATATCCTTGGTTTTTATATGGTATGAGATGCATAGGAATTCTAGGATATAGAAGAATCTTTGTAACACCCCAACCCCCTAGAAACAGGTTTAAGCTCAACCACAAGGCAGGTTGGGTCCTATGTTACATTTACAAGTACATAACTTGCATATCAAATCCTTTAGTTAAACACTTATTGAAAACGTTCATGGATACATCACAATGTATTAAATTTCAATTCAATAAGGCTATACAATTAGATAAAGGAATACTTCAAAATATTTATTTATTCAAATAAAATAAAGAAAGTTACATTCTTAAATCAAAACTTGAGTACATAACTTTGAAAACTTAAATAAAATTTAGCGAAAGTCTTAAATTCAAAATTTGGCAACATGCCCTTAATATCCATGGCCTTCATGATTCAAGTCAATTTCTTGAAAAATAAAAGGAAGGGGTGAGCACATAGACCAGTGGATCATTCATTAAACAACTAAGTTACTTTTTCAAATCAATAGCACATCCAAATTCAAACACTTTCATGCATTAAGTGATTCAAGCAACTTTTTGGTTGTAGTTGATGTTAAGACTGAAAAAGGGTTCTACTCCCTTAATGCTCTTAATCTAGATACCCGTCTTTAGGGTGGAAAGACATTTCTTTGTCAATTTCCATTGGATGCCACATACCAAATATCCCTTAGTTGCACCGCGCAACCACACACTACAATCATGTGTTAAGAACACCCATAGCACCCATACGGATTACTATGACAGTACATGGTTCTTATCTTCAATTTCTTATATTTAAGAATCACATAATCATAAAAGAAATTTAAAATGTAAATATCAGAATTTTAAAAAACCAAGAAAGCACATCGCATGCTTGAAACATTGAATTAAATTCTAAACATGGATTCTAGGTATGGCATGTTCTCATGAGTGATTAAAACATAAAAAGCATGCTAAATAAAATTAAAATATGATTAAACATGCTGAAACTAAAATAAGACATGCTGAAAATTAGAATTTAAACAAGCATGAACATGCTAGAAATTTAAAATAGCAAAGTAGAGGTTTAAGAAATCCCTTCTACCTTAATTCGAGTTTCTTTGTAAAATCCGGCAGAGGTTCCCCTTATCCACCACTTTTAGAACTTCTAATCACCAACAAAAATACTTCAACAACTCTCTAAAATAATAAAATAAGAAGTTCTCACACAAGAAAGAAAAGAGAGTGAGAAGAGGTGCCAAGAAGAAGGCAAGAACAAGCAAAGAGGGAAGTGTCAACTCTTCGCTTTGGAATGCGATGAATGTGAGCAAGAGGGGGTATTTAAGGTGTTCATGAGTACAAGGGGGGAATCTAGGGCAGCTAGGGTAGCTCACCACATTTAGGCTTGTTTCCAAACTCATAAGGGGATGGTTTGGGTGAGAAAGGCAAGTGTGCTCATGGTTGGCAAGTGGGACCACTAAGGTTTTCAATCCAAGTGTGAGCAAAATCTTTGAACCTTATTTGATTTTTTTTATGTGTGTGAACACAATTAAAGGTTTAGAATACATTCTAATCACTCTTGGATGTCCTCTATTAGTAGGAAAACATTCTAATATATTGTGATTCATAACATCAAATAAGTTTCTTATATGAAAACACAAAAACAAAGCTTTAGAATGTTTCTTATTTCCCTTGGATTCTCTCCCTTTTTGGCTCCACTTGTGAGCATGAAGAAAGTTTTTTTTTCTAATGTTTTTTCTAGGTGAAGGAATCTTTCTATATCTCTTTAAATAAGCCACTCTCATTAAACTTTTATCTTGGGTTTGTCACGTGTGCCCACATGCACACTTATGAAACATTTATATATAACTTTAACATACATGATCATTTATCTTGGCATGTGGAATCATTATTCATGGTTTCTATAGGTGTGGGCATGCTTGATCATTTACATGGCACATGAGATCATTCTTCATGGTTTCAAATAATGGACACGTCCCATAAATGATCATGTATGTTAGGGTGCACGTGATCATGGCGTTCCACCCATGTGACTTGCACATATTAGGGGTGGCCATGACTTCATGGGTTCACAAAAATCAAATAAAAATTAATATCACCTTATTTAGATGGAATTATGATTTATAATCTATAGTTTTGGAATCAAATGAACCTATTGCACATTTTAAGATATGGTTTGGCCCAAGGGGATTTTCCCTCAAAAACTTTCCTTATTTAAGACCCACTGAGGTCAGTAGGCAACTGAAGATCCAAATCTTGGTCAATTGCTTTGATTTCTGGATATATCATTCATTTTGTTAGTTCATGTCATTTCATTTCATTTTGAGTCATTTTGATCCCCCGAAGTACCCTAAATGACTATTCTTTCTAATTTGGACCTCCTGAAGGGCGTTTGGCAAATGAAAACCTTAACCTCGACCAATTATTCTAATTTTTGGATATGTCATTCATTTTTTTAGTTCATGTTATTCCATTTCATTTCGGGTCATTTCGATCCCTTGAAGTACCCTAAAGGATAATTCTTTCAAATTTGGACCCCTTGAAGGGCGTTTAGCAAATGAAAACCTTAACCTTGACCAATTATTCTAATTTTTTGATATGTTGTCCCGTTAGTTGGTTCATGTCATTTTACTTCATTTCAAGTTGTTTTGGGTCCCCAAGGGGCACTAAATGAGAGTTTCAAAAACCTGCCAAATTTAGCCTCGAAATGAGGTCAATTTCATTTTGCACCCAAATTTTACTGAATTGATCTTGAATTTCATTTAATTAAATACACAGTTTTTAGGGTATTACAATCTTGGACTCATAGATTGACATACCATGTTTGGTGAGTGATCAGTGGCTTTGGACAAACTTGTTTCCTTATGTTTGGTTTGTATGGGACAGTCAAATGTAATAGGGTTTGGGAAGCCTTGGACATTGAGACACTTGCAAAATTGTTTGGGTATAATGGAATCTCTAGATGGAAGCTTATGTCAATGGGCTTCTATCTAGAGTGGTATGGGATGCTTGAACTCGGAGGTATATGTGAAAGCTTGGAATATCTTTATGCTAGCGAGTTGGTTATGGTATGTATGATTGTCTGCTTGCATACCTGTTTGTATAAAGATTTTTAGGATATGTATACCATGAATGTTTTCAATTTTGAGCCCAAATCCTATACCCAGAAATAAACGACTTTACCATGGACTTGGAAGCATAAACTAATAGGTCACTGAATTGACGAGAACTTAAAGACATGAATATAAAGTCATGTTAGTACAACGAAAATAAATGCTCTAAGTATATACATGAGATTTCTTCAATCAATTTATGATAACTGAATGGATCTTTGGTTGTAGATAAATGGTTGGATCCAAGAGACATACTACAATATTTGCTGCATCTGATAACACTGAACCTTAGGGCTGGGGAGCATGTTAATCAAACTAAGGCTAGGTTGGGGCTGGGTTGACTCTAGAGTTCTAGGATGAAATTACCAAATGGGTCACTAAGCATATCATTAGAGTATTATCATTTCCACAAATGCAGACACAGTTGACACTAAAGCATCGAGTGCAGGTCCCACCTCAAGAGCAAATTCCAGTGCAACAGCTGGTACTCATGCCAGAGGTTCCAGTTCATAAGAGGCCTTAAGAGGGAATTGAAGATAATGAGCAAAAGGCAATGTTGATAGAGTTACAAAAACTTCACCCTTCCCAATTTGATGATACATTTGATGGCATGATTGCTAATCACTAGTTCCAAGAGTTAGACGAGCATATAGATGTGTTAAGGGCTATAGGACCCCACCGAATTGCGCTCGCCACACATCAATTTAAGGGACCAGCTAGGAATTGGTAGCAGATGCTAAAGGCATATCTAAATATCGATGTTCGACACATGAACTGGGAAGAATTAAGAAGTGTTCTATTAGAAATTCTTTCCAGAGGCCACACAAATGCAGATGCAGTCTAAGTTCATTAGGTTGATCCAAAGAGATATGTCTGTGTCTTAACATGAGGTCAAGTTCAATGAATTGGCCAAGTTTACACTTGAACTAATTAGGGATGAGGAAATGAAGGCCCACAGGTTTGCAAAAGTTTTAAAAATTGAAGTATGCAGAGTGGCGAATCGAATGGGTCTAAAGACTTTCATGGAAGTAGTGGAAAAAGCACTACTAGCATAATAAGAAGTCAACTTTGAGTAGAGATTCAGAAACAAGGGCAAGAGACCAAGCAATAGCAAAAGAAGCAAAATAAGAACCAACCACCAAGGCAACAAAACTAGGGCAGAGTTGACAAACAGTTGGCTTGGAGTGAAGGAGCTTGCTACAACTGTGGACAAAAGGGGCATCTTGCCAAGGACCATTAGGACTAAGGACCACATAGATAGATCCAAGAGTAGAATAATAGTTAGGGCATGAACCAAGGTAGACGTAGACAACAACAATAGGGCAGATAGAATCAGGGCTGAGTGTTTGCTATTGAAGATGGACAAGTAGACCAAGCTCTGGCTGTTGAAGGTACATTCTTACTGTTTAATGTTGCTGTTAAGATCTTTGTTGATTCGGGTGTGACTAAGTCATTTGTTTCAAAAAACCTAGTTAGGATATTACAACTAGTGATGTCTACACCACCAGAACCATTGTATGTATCCACTCCCATAAGAACTATAGTGACTGATCAAAAAACTTATACATGTGAGTTGAGATTTGGAGATAAATTGATAACTACCGACCTTAGAGTGTTATCTTTCCATGGTTATGATGTGATACTAGGCATGGACCAGTTAAACCAATACCAAGCTCAGATTGGTTGCACAAGACAAAGAGTCACATTGACTCTACCATCTGGTGAGCTTGTGAAGGTTAAGGGGGATATGCAAAGATTACGTTGAAGTTTTATGACTACTATGTTGTATTGCATAAGGTAGAGTGAAGACATCATAGAAGTCCTAGATGATGATATAAGGGAGCCAAAATATATTCCGGAGATACTTGTAGTATGGGATTGAACTGCATCCAGATGTGTTTCCAGTTGATTTACCTGGACTACCACCCCAAAAATAGGTAGAGTTTAGGATTGAACTGCATCCAAGCACAAATCTTATAGCCATTACTCCCTATAGAATGATCACAGTGGACTTAATTGAACTCAAAACATAGCTGGATGAACTTTATGAGAAGGGATTCATTAGACCTAGTGAACCACTATGGAGAGCTCCTATACTATTTTTTGAAGAAGAAAGATGGCTCAATGAGGTTATGTGTTGATTACAGGAAGATTAACCAAGTGACCATAATGAATAAATATCTTTTGCCCAGGATAGATGACCTATTCGATTAGTTGAGGGGGGCCACTCACATCTCCAAAATTGATCTGAGGTCAAGTTATAACTAGTTGAGGATTAGGGAGGCAGACATCCATTAGACAGCCTTTAGAACCCGATATGGACATTTTGAGTTCACAGTGATGTCGTTTGGTTTGACCAACACAACTACTACATTCATAGACCTAATGAGCCGAGTGTTTTGACAATATCTAGATCAATTCATAGTGGTGTTTGTAGACGATATCCTAATCTACTCTAGATCAGAGGCTAAACATGTAGAGCACATGAAAATCATGTTAGGAACACTTATAAGAAATGAGTTTGATGCTGTAATACCCCATAATTTTGTCAAATAATTTAAAATAAATAAATAAGTTTGAGAAAATTAAATGAAATAAATCAAGTGAAAAAAATTTCAAAGATTTTAAGAAATTTTCAGGTGCAAATTGTGGGTTGGCACATGAAAAATAAAATATATTGGAAATATAATATAAAATAGACAAATAAGACCTTAATTTGATA
>JAJIYU010009515.1:0-17034 GCA_030144865.1 Tinospora cordifolia | reverse complement strand
CTTCTTCTTCTTCTTCTTCTTCTTCTTCTTCTTCTTCTTCTTCTTCTTCTCTCTCTCTCTCTCTCTCTCTCTCTCTCTCTCTCTCTCTCTCTCTCTCTCTCTCTCTCTCTCCCTCCCTCTCTCCTCTCTCTCTCCCTCTCTCTCTCTCTCTTTGCAACACTCCACAACTCATTCGCCCCTCTCTCTTCATCATCTTCTTCTCTCTCTCTTTCTCAAACCCATCTTCCCCACACCCTTTATCTATTCCTCTACTCTTTTCTCTTCTTTCTTTCTCAAAACAATTTTTATGTAAATGGCTTGCTAGTTGAAAAAAGAGGAAATTACAAAAAATGTTAAAAATTTAAACTTAATAACATAATTATTTATGTGTTTCTTACTTAATTACGTGTATGTCATATATCCTTAATTATTATCAAAAATACCAGAATATATAAGACTGATATACAACTCCTCGCATCTTCTCCTTCTTCTTCCTCTTCTTCTCCATTTCACCATAACACTTGTTGCTGCTGTCGTCGACACCGCCGCTAGATTCACTCTGATCATCAAACCCCAATTGTTATATCATCATCATCATCTTCTTCTTCTTCTTCTTCTTCTTCTTCCTCTTCTCCTTCTTCTTCTTCTTCTTCATCTTTCTTCTACAATCTCTAAAACGAAACCCTAGAACAAAAGGATTTCAAAAACAATTCTGTTTCAAATACTAACACAAAGTTGTCATTTTTTTTTTAATGTTGGAAGGATCAGCTATGTAGAGCTTCACTCTTCCTGCATTTTCATTTTCTATTCTTTGGCCCATTATGCTTTGCGGGTATTATTGCTAAATTTTCAAATACCAATACAAAGTTGGCATTTTTAGGGTTGGAGGGATTAGCCCTATAGTTTTTGCATCTCTTTCCCTTGGTAAAATTGTTGTTTCTGTCTCTAATTTTCTGGGTTTTTGGCCTCTTTAGCTTTTTGGGCACTGTTGAAATTTCAAATACTGTTAGAAAGTTGCCTTTTCTATTTTTATTTTATTTTTGTTTCTTTTAATGGTTGGATTTGGGTATTTATGGTCTCTGGTGTTCTTAATACCTTGGGCTAGAATAAACTTTGTGATTTGAAGATTGCTTCTTCGAGTGGCTTTCTCTTGTTTAATCTTTCTTGGCTTCTGTGGCATTGTGCATCTGGTTAACATTACAGAAGGATAATGAGGATTTCGGTATATTTGTATGTATATCCTCTTCTTCTTCTTCTTTTTCTTCTTCTTCTTTTTCTTCTTCTTCTTCTTCTTCTTCTTCTTCTTCTTCTTTTGTACCATGGCTGATTCTTAAACGAAAATTTTCATGTCTACGTGGTGGCAGTGTATGTGCCGACTACGAGATTTCCATTGTATACAAGAGCAAAGAAAAAAAACAGTGGGTGATCAGTATACCTAATTTTTTTTCATTGTATACCAATAATACACTGTTGTTATATCATATTTATGTTTAGTATACATAATTTTTTTATTGTATATGATCATTATACCGATGTTATACCTATTGTCATAAATATCGCATTCTGTATACACGTTATATACATAAGTTAGACATGTTGTATACCATACTTTTAAGATCTTGTAATTCATATACCGCATGTATACAGAAGTTATATGTGTTGTATACCATATTTTTGAGATCCTGTAATATATCACATTCTGCATACATGTTGTATACAGAAGTTATATATATTGTATACCAGTGTTTTTGAGATCTTATAACAAATTCTATATACAACGTGTATACATAAGATATACACACTCTATACCAGTGTTTTTATTGCAAATAGCGTCATTTTTGCCAAAAAACGTTTTCCGGTATTTTTGTTATTAAATTTCTCGATTTTGTATATATTCAACAATAGTGATATTTTTGTAATTATTTCTATTTTTTTGTATAGAAATGTGTTTTTCCCTTGGAAAAAATGTAAAAAACAGATTTGGGCTTAATTTGAGCCCAAGGTGTTCGATCAAGTTGGGCCTGCCAAAAAATAGAGGTCATGAGGCATTGAGCCAAAAACAACCCAACTTGACCAGCTTACAACCCTGACTCTAACCTCTAAATTACCATCTACAATTTTTTTTATCATTGTTTAACATGTTTCGTTTAACTCAACTAAGTCTTTTTTTCCAACTATATGGATTCGGCTTCATGAATCCACCAAGGTTGATCAATCATTTAAATTGCACTCTTAACCCTAATTGTAAACCATAAACTGCATTTTATGCTTCATTTACCATTTGAAAAAGATAAAATCTATCCATACGCATTTTAATAAGGCCATGGCATCTACCATTCATATTCAGTGCCTTCCTTTGTACTTCAATCCTTCATAACTCAAGCTTTATTATACCATCTCCAATTTCATCAAGTTACATTCTTAACCCTATTTGTAAACCAAAACTTGTATTTTATGCTTCATTTTCAATTTCAGTGCATTTCGTTACTTCAATCTTTCTCTCTAGATTTTTACAGTTTTACATCAATTACAATTAAAAATTCCCTCCACTACATGGAGTCAGGCTTGGTAAATCCACTTCACTATATCAAACCTTAACCTTTCAATTAAACTACATTCTTAACCCTATTTCTAAACCCAAAAACTGTATTTCACATATTATAACAGGATATATAAGGCCTTTGTGTCTACCACACACCAGTTTTTGGCTTCAGTTTCAGTTTGCATTTTTCTCATTTACTTCAATCTTTCTCTTTAGGTGTTTATAGTTGTACATCAATTACATTGAAGAGTACTAAGTCAGTCCCTTAAACCATATTCTTAACCCTTTCTATTGTAGACCAAAAACTTGTATTTTATGCTTCATGAACTGTTCAATTAAAAAATAAAAAGACAAAATCCATCCATACACCCTTCAAATAACAACCATTACAACAGAGCATGCATGTATATAAGTCTTCACCTAGCAGTCGATTTCTTTTCTTTTTTTTTTTTGAAAGGAAACATAACCTAGCATTCAATTTCTTATTTTTGAAAAAAACCTAGCATCCAATTTCAATGCATTTTTTCTACTTTAATCTTTTTATTTAGGTTATTCTACAGTTTGAAATCAATTCCTAAATAAAATAGTTTTTAAAATAAGAAAAAGAAGAATAAACATCAATTACAGTGAAGTATATATCAGTGTTGTCAAGGCAGTAAGGCGGTTTAAGGTGTTAAGCCTCCATAAGGAGAGGCGGGGCCTAATAATTATTTAAAAGTCCCTAAAAAATATTTATTTATTTATTAGTCTCTCACTATATATATTTTTTTTTATTTTTTTTATTTATTTATTTTATAATTTTTTTACTTATAATTTATATTTAATTAATTATATATAAATTATAACATTATAAATAAATTATATATTTAGATAAGGGAGAGAGTAGAGAATAATAGCAGAGAGAGAGAGAGACAGGGAGAGAGCTGAGAGAGCTGAGAGAGAGCTGAGAGAATAGAGAGTTACAAAGAGAGAGAGCTAAGAGAGGTAGGGACGAAGTCGCTGAAGTCACAACGTCGCAGAGACGATCACCAAAGTCGTTGGAATCGTTGGATGGAGTCGTTGGACGGAATCGCAGTGCTGGTCGCCGGAGTTGGGTGGTTCAACTTGTTCACTGGTTCGCAGGAGAGACGAAGAAGAACGATGCACAGTGTCATTCAATCGATACAGCACCACAAAGAATATTGCAGAAGTCACCAACGTCATTGGACGGAGTCGCCAAAATCGCTAGACGGAATCGCAGTGCTAGTCATCAAAGTCGGATGGCTCAGTTCTAGTTGATTGTTCATAGGAGAGATGAAGAACGATGATGAACAGTTCGATCGACTAGGTTAGGTTAAAATAATAATAATAAGAAAGTAATTATTTTTAAGCCCTCCCTTTTTAAAAAAAAATTGCAAAGACACCCTTAAATTTGCTTAGACAACCCTCCCAACCCCTAGACCACCACCAAGGCGCTAGGAGGGCCTAGATGATAGGCGGCACCTTGACAACACCGGTATATATATATAATGCCCTGGCATCTACTATACACCATTTTTTCACTTTTCATTGTCAGTGCATTTCATTACTTCAATCTTTCTCTGTAGGTTTTTACAGTTGAACGTTATTACATTGAAAAAAATATTAAGATAGTCATCTTTATTAAAAAGAAACAAAACAGTTTCATTATAGAGCAAAGATTAGACCATAATACATATTACAAAAACCTGACAATATAACACCCTACTATCATAAAGAGATACATTGATCCGAACCCACCAGTCAGTTCGAAAGAGAGAACACATTATTCATTTGGACATAAACATCCAAGAAGTTGCGGCAAGCATAATCAACTCCCAATCTTTTTGATATGGTGATTGTAAGATTTTTTTCTCTCCAACCACACCCCCAAACAAAGGCTATAAAGGCAATAGAATTTTTTATGACTAGAAAGTCCATCAAGATAATTTGCACTCTGACATCCATCAATGCTGGAAGGGCAAAGAAACTTCTTTCCTGACAAAGATGTGCTTTGCACTCCCATGCTGCTATCCGCACTAGATACACCAATAATATATATAAGACTACACAGAACTAGCAATTTTTGTTGGGGATGAGATATTCCTTACAAAAATTGCAGTCTGTACAATATTTAAGACTACACAGAACCAGCAAAATACAGCAAACAAAAATATGCCACCACCATCTTTTCATAGAATTCAAACATGACCCTCCTACCGTACTTCATACATATATATATATATATATATGAGTGTTTGTTTGTGTGTGTGGGTGTGTGTGTGTGTGCGTGTGTGCGTGTGTATGTATATGCATATCTCTATTTCCTTCTTTGCATTCTATCATAATTATTAAGTTTCCTATGAGCCGTCAACCACCCAAAAACCTT
Organism: Tinospora cordifolia; assembly: GCA_030144865.1. Taxonomy (NCBI): domain Eukaryota; kingdom Viridiplantae; phylum Streptophyta; class Magnoliopsida; order Ranunculales; family Menispermaceae; genus Tinospora; species Tinospora cordifolia. The sequence goes on along the minus strand of JAJIYU010009515.1, from coordinate 12,127 downwards.
CACCTTTGAACAAGACCATCGCCGAAATGTATGTTTTGCCAGGGGGAATGATGGAGTAGGGAAATGGGAGAGTAAGTTGAAGAAGAAAGATTTGCATGAGTATTGACTAGATGGATCTAGGGACCATAAGATGTGATCACAATAGGTAGACAATTGCATGCCATCGAGACACACCAATGCTCCAAAACCTCCCCTACTTCCCTATTAGTCAATGCCTTAGGAAAGTGGAAATCCCCTGAGGGACACAGAAGAATGATCAAATTGGGCAAAGAAGTGTAATGTGGCAAGGAATGCAAAGTGGAAAGCCTATATAAATTTGGAAAGGAGACTGCCAAGGGCTTTCCCCACACCATCTATCCTCCCAAAATGAAAAAAACAATCATCCCCTACTACCCATGTGCACTTGCCCACAACCTATGAGAAAAGTGAAGCTATAAACTTCCAAGGACCCCTAAAAGTGGCAACCTTTAAGCCTCTAGCATAACTATCCATCCCATTCGGTGATAGGGACCCTACCTAATAGCCACAACGATAAAGTCACAATTTTACATATTTTTATCCATATTTTTAGTGCTTTTACCATTCAATTTTAGTGCATTTTTCTCTACTTCAAAATCTCTTTCTTTAGGTTTCTCTACTCTTCTAACATCAATTACAATTGAAACATTCCTCAGAACAAGTACATGCGATTGGTTTAAACCATATTCTTAACCCTAACCCTACTTGCAAGCCAAAACCTGAATTTCATGCTTCATTTACTGTTTAAAAAATAATAATATTATTAATAACAATAATAATGACAGTATCCATCCAGACACCCATCGTGAAAAAATCATTATATATTACTCGGGTATCTACCATTCAATTTCAGTTCATTTTTCCCTCACTTCAGTCTCTTTCTTTAGGTTTTTCTACAGTTCTTACATCAATTACTATTGAAATTGAAACATTCCTCATAAGAAGAAGATGATTATGATGATGATGTGATTACCGAGGATGTTGGCGGCATCAGCTATAGGCATGTTAAAGCACTTTGAAATGTCATCGAAGCTCAACGAATTGCTTGACGACGCTGCTGCTGCCACCACCTTGCTGCTTGACTGACTACTAGTGTTAATATCATTATTGCTCATTTTTCCTTGCCTTTTTCATCACATCTAAGCAACCTGTTGGCTTTTATTTTATTTGCATTTTGTATTCTCCCACGGGTATCTTACCTAACCAAAATCCACGCCAAGCTTTCACGCTCCCAAGCTCAAGCACACGCCTTGAGGCTCCATCTGCGGCCACTCTGCTTTTGTTTGGAAGAGTTCGGGGACGAGACCGTCAAGAAACTAAGGAATAAAACCCAATAATGACTAAAGGTCGAATGAGTGCCCGATGGCTTTTACCACACCAATTTTATAAACGTAAAAAAGTTGAGTTTTTTAGGAAGCTACCATCAATAATTTCTTAAACAACTCATTTTTACTAGTTCAAACATCATAAAAAACATTTTTTATGCCTCTGTTATAATTTTTAATAGTTTTTTAAACATATATTGTTTCATAGGAGTTTTTTTCTGAAATAATACAAAAAAAATAAATTATTTTTAAAATGTCTAACTCCCCAACTTTATTTCATATATATTCACTTTTCAACAGTGTCTCGTCACGCATACACACAGATAGCTTTTTTTAATTTTATTTAATTCATGTGTAAAGTCATATTTACAAAAAAAACGTCTTCCATGTAAATTCCTTGACATCTTCCATATAAATTTCTATTTATATAGAAGGCATCTTTTGAAAAGACGTCTTCCATATAGGTTTTTTTTATCTTTTTTTTTAATTATTAAGTTTTTTATTTGAGATTTCTCTCGTTTTTTGCGTCTTCACTTTATTTTTTTCAATCATCTTCATTTGATTTAAACACAAATGACTTGAATCATTTTTGCTCCGTGTTTGTGCATATTTACTTCATTTAATTTTTTATATTGTGCTTTCAGTTGCAATTTAGATTTCGATCTTATTTCTGTGTTTTCACTTCATTTAATTATTTTATACTACGTTTTCAGCTGCGATTTGAATTTCATTCTCGTTTTTGCGTCTTCACTTCATCATTTTTTTAGTTTTCATTTTATTTTAAAAAATGAAGTGTAACTTTTTTTTAATACTGAGTTTTCAATTACGATTTAAGATTTCGTTCTTATTTCTACGTCTTCACTTCTTTTACTTTTTTTTACACTATGTTTTCAATTGTTATATAGATTTCATTCTCGTTTCTATGTCTTTACTTCATTTTTTTAAGTTGTCTTTATTTGATTTTAAAAAACAAAGCGAAGATATCTTTTTTTAATAGTCTTCAGGTTTCTTTTTTTTTTCAAATCGTATTCCTTAAAAAAAAAACAGGGTATTCTTCAGTGAAGCTACATTTAGTTGAGATAATTTTTTATTTTTCAAATTTTCACTTTGTTTTGTTTTTTTTCAAGTCGTCTTCATTTGATTGGAAAAAAAATTAGGTGAAGATGTCTTTTTTTAAATCGTCTTCATTTTTCTTTTTTTTTTCAAATCGTCTTCATTTAATTTTTTTTGATATTAGATTATCTTGGCATATTATAAAAAAATTATGTGAAAGCGTTTTTCAATAAAGACAACTTCACTTGACATTTTTTTTAAATTATCTTCACTCATTAATATTTTTTTCAAATCGTCTTCACTTGATTTTTTTTAAATGAAGGCATCTTTTTTTACATCGTTTTCATTTTTTTTCAAATTGTCTTTATTTTAAAAAAATTAACACGACTTCATTTTGTTTAATTTTTTTTACATTATGTTTTCAATTGCTATTTAGATTTCGTTCTTATTTATGTCTTCACTTAATTTTTTTTAAGTTGGCTTCATTTGATTTTAAAAAATGAGGCGAAGGTATCTTTTTTAATCGTCTTTAATTTGCATTTATTTTTTTCAAATTATATTCATTTTTTTTAAACCTGGTGAAACTGCCTTTACTTTAGATAATTTTTTACTTTTTAAATCATCTTCACTTCATTTTTTTCAAGTCGGTTTCACTTGATTACAAAGAAAAATGAAGTAAATGAGTCTTTTTTAAAATCACCTTTATTTTTCTTTTTTTTAAATCGTCTTCATTTATTTTTTTAACATTAAATTATCTTGATATATTATTAAAAAAAAATCAGGTGAAAGCATTTTCAGTAAAAACGACTTCACTTGACATTTTTTTTTAAATCATTTTTACTTCGTTAATATTTTTTTTCAAACCGTCTTCACTTAATGTAACAAAAAATACAAGATGAAGGCATTTTTTAAAATTTGCTTTCATTTTTTCCAAGTTGTCGTTGTTTAAAAAAAATAACACGCCTTCACTTTGTATATATTTTTTAAGTAATTTTTAATTCATTTATTTTTTCAAGTTGTCTTCTCTTGGTTAAAAGAAAGAGGTGAAAGCGTCATTTAAATCAGGTGACACGAAAACATATTCACTTGAGTTTTTTTATCATGTACGCTTCGTTTTATTTTTTAAGTCATCTTCACTTGATTTTTTTAAAACATAAGACAGGTGAAGTCGTTTTTCTAGAAAAGAAAGACGTTGAAAATGTAGTAAAAAAAGATGCTTAGAAATGAAAACAAAATTCTAAATCGCTACTAGAAAAGCAATAAAAAACGCAACAAAAAAAGAGAAACACCTAGAAATGAGGTGAAGGTGAAAGTGAAAGTGTATTTTTTATTTAAAAAAACAAGATGAATTTGTCTTTTTATAAGTTTTATTTTATTTTTAAAAAATAAAAAACTAGGTGAAGACGTATTTAGTGAAACTGCCTTCATTGAGATAATTTTTTATTTTTTAAATTATTTTTCAAATTATCTTCACTTCGTTTATTTTTTTTCAAAGTCATCTTAGCTTGATTAAGAAAAAAATTAGGTAATTGCATCTTTTTTTTAAAAATCGTCTTCGTATTTCTTTTTTTTTTAAAAAAAATCATCTTTACTTTGTTAATATTTTTAAAGTCATATTCATTTGATTTAAAAATTAAAAAAATAAGGTGAAGACATCTTTTTTCTAATCGTCTTCATTTTTTTTTCAAATCGTCACTTCGTATAAGTTTTTTAAAAAAATAATCTTCAATTCGTTTTTTTTTTTCAAGTTATCTTTAATTGATTAAAAGAACGCAATGAATGTGTCTTTTTTTAAAATTGTCCTCAGTTTTCATTTAAACTAAGTGACACGACGATGTCTTCACTTGAAATAATTCTTTTAATTATTTTTGCTTCGTTTAATTTTTTAATCATATTCGCTTTGTTTATTTTTTTAAGTTTTATTTACTTGATTTAAAAAAGTATCTTCGTCTAATTATTTTTTTAAAACAATGCGAAGGCGCTTTTATTTTTTGTTTTTGTTTCTTGGTGTCTCTCTTTTTTATTATTGCATTTTTCGTTTTTGGACTTTTAAAAAATAAATTAATTAAAATTTATTTTAAAAATATATATACGAAGTGAAATCGTGTTAATTTTTTTAAAATAAAGATAATTTGAAAGAAAACAAAAACAGTTAAAACAGATGCCTTCATCTTTTTTTAAATTTAAGTGAAGACGATTTAAAAAAAATATTAATGAAGTGAAAATGATTTTAAAAAAATGTCAAGTGAAGTTGTCTTCACTAAAAACGCTTTCACATTATTTCTTTTATAATATGCCAAGATAATCTAGTGTCAAAAAAAAATAAATGAAGACAATTTGAAAAAAAAAATGAAAAACAAAGACGATTTAAAAAAAAGATGTCTTCACCTGATTTTTTTTTAATCAAGTGAACGCGACTTGAAAAAAAAAACAAAACAAAGTGAAAATTTGAAAAATAAAAAATTATCTCAACTAAATGTAGTTTCACTGGATACGTTTTTACCTGTTTTTTTAAGGAATACGATTTGAAAAAAAAAAGAAACCTAAAGACTATTAAAAAAAGATATCTTCGCCTCATTTTTTAAAATCAAATGAAGACAACTTAAAAAAAAATGAAGTGAAGACATAGAAACGAGAATGAAATCCAAATAGCAACTAAAAACATAGTATAAAAAAAATTAAACGAAGTGAAGACGTAGAAACAAGAACGAAATCTTAAATCGTAATTAAAAACTCAGTATTAAAAAAAAAAGTTATACCTCATTTTTTAAAATCAAATGAAGACTCAAAAAAACAACGAAGTGAAGATGCAAAAACGAGAATGAAATTCAAATCGCAACTGAAAATGTAGTATAAAAAAATTAAACGAAATGAAGACACAGAAACAAAAACGGAATCCAAATCGCAATTGAAATCACAATATAAAAAAAATGAAGTAAAGATACAAAAACACGAAGCAAAGATGATTCAAGTCATCTGCGTTTAAATCAAGTGAAGATGATTGAAAAAATAAACAAAGTGAAGACGAAAAACGAGAAAAATCTCAAAATTAAAAAAAAAAAAGATAAAAAAACCTACATGGAAGACATCTTTTTAAAAGACGTCTTCATACGTGAATTAAATAAAATTAAAAAAAGCCACCTGTGCGTACACGTAGCGAGGCACTGTTGAAAAATGGGTATATATGAAATAAAATTTGGGAGTTAGACATTTTGAAAATAATTTTTTGTATTATTTTAAAAAAAACTCCTTGTTTCATATATGTAAACTTTATTTTACATATTTACTTATTAATTAATAAACAGTAAAAATATCACATAATTACATTATAAATAAATAAATATAAAACTTTTAAATAATTAAAATTTTAATTGAATATATTAAATTCAATAAAAATAGGACACAAATACCCTCACTTGTTAAACTAGAAATCCCAATTTTATTTATTTCGTAAACTATCCTCTGGTACCCATTTTTTATACCTAAAACCCTCTTAATAAAAATAAAAAATAAACAATTGAGTGTTGCAAATAGCAAGATCGAGAAGTTAGTGTATGAAAACTAAAGGACAACATAAAAGGAGGAATAAGAAAAAAGATGGAAAGAGGATTGTAATTAGGGGTGGCAATTTGTGTAATCATATCACAAACGGTCGTGTCGGGACCCCTTCCCTAGGACGAAGGATGAACTGACTGGCACAGTGTCCGAACAAACCCGTCCGCAAGCCGAGCTTGCCAAAACACTATTAAGCCTCAACATACAACACCACATCATACACTTTCAAAGTAATCATAAGAAATGCAGAAGAAATTTAACACACGAACACCAATAAAACTTGATATTTATCCAAAATGGGTCATTATAACATGTGTAGCAACGGGAGTGATTATCCATTATATACAAGCTTTCCTCACCCTTATACATAAATTCTAACCCGCAAAACACAAAAAGTACGAAGAAAACCTACCCAAAGAGTAAGAGAGTGCAGCTCTACACGATGACTACTCCCTTGCCCTTATCCGCGGCTGAAGGGCCTGAAAAGTTATATTAGTAAGCCTAATTGTCACGCGGCTCAATGAGTAATGCAGTCTAATTCAAACTTAAAACGAGTATTCCGCAGATAAAACATATACCATAAATGCATGAGCGATAGCATTATGCAGGTGAATGCAACAGTAAACACAATTTAAATCCATAATGCAGTTGTGCACCTTCATTCAAAAACAGTTAAATGATGAAAACATTCTCTGAGGCTCGCAAGCTCTCCGAGGTGACTAAAAATCACTCGAGCGAGTTGCAGACAGTTAGGTGCATCGTGTCGACTCCGATTAGGTCTTATTGCCATTGCCATCATCGTAACAACCAAGTAGGACTTGTTGTCGTTGCCTTATTGTGACGCCCCGATTAAGTTTTATTGTTGTTGCCATAATCGTAAGCCCACAGAACCCCCTCGGCGAGCACTCTGTGCTAGGTGGTCACCTCTCAGGGTCGTATAAGAGACCGACACAACTCACCCTAACCCTGTACTCTCAGACCTCGAGACTCGGTGCACTTTTCATTTAAAACTGATTTAAAAGAATGCAAATACATCACAATATGTAATCTCATTTTCATAATGCATAGAATAACAAGCTCTAAGAAATGAGTTAGAAAACACTACTCAAAGGGATGCTCTGCTCCCGGTGCTCCTCTCGCGACCGATCGCGTCCCGCTAGCACTTGGTCCTGCGACATCGATGTAACTTCTTAATATTAACATGAGACTTGGCTCACTCTAACTATACAACATTGGTTAATCAATAACTTGACCTAGTCATGAATAGTCCACATATGTTTGCTCATCTTGCCTTAGTTGCTAAGTTAATTTGATTGACCTTGGTCAACCCTAGTCAACCTATCACTTCCTGACCTAGCTGGTCAACAGAGTCCAAACTGGTCAGTTCTGGTCTTCATGGAGTCAATTGGGCCAAAAGGGTCAATATTCTCAATTTCCATCACTTAGGTACAACATTAGCTTATGACCCTATTTGCGCATCCGTCCATCGGATTTGTGCCAAACTTTGCAGAACTGTTCTAGACTTCCTAAAGTTTTCCTAAAATTTTGAATTACAATTTTTGGACATCATTTACTAGGGTTTCTAGGTATAACAACAGAGACTGTACAGATCCCATATACTCTGTGACAGGCAGTGATTGTTTACCTGAATTGACCTACCTATCCATATCAGAATGCTCTGAATTTGGTAGGCAACTTCTAGACATATTTAGGGATATCTCCACCAAATTTTAGCTCAATCTATCAAGGTTTGGTCAGTTAATTTCATCTCAGAATTTTTAACCAGATTGTAGGAAATTTCTGGGTTCGTAGTTTCTACTATCATCCTAGTGTTCTTTTCCCTCATTAAATCACAATTTCATGAGTTATTTCTTGTGTCTAATTGCAGTATACAGATCATAACACATCCATCAATCAAAAGCACTTCAAATCAGTAATACGCAATGCCAAATTCATGTCTATCTATCCACTAATTTCTCTGTTGTATTTTAAAGAACACAAGAAATCTGTTCTAGCACCCTACAATCATAACATATTTACAAGTATAACAAAACACATCCACAAGGGCTCAAGGTCAGGTCTTTATACCTTTCTGGAACTTCTACTATGGGTTCTACAATGCCTTTAGTTCCAGCACGAATGGGTGCCTTTAGGTGTCCCAAATATAAATCCTATTCTGGTCTCAAACTGTTTCTGTTGGCACTGTTGCAACAGTAAGTCTAATAGTTAACAACAGTGGCTTATAAAACATATTAAACGTTTCAGTTTCTGGTTTCTACCACTTGGACACTTGAATACACATGATAAAGAGGTAGGGTGATGAATTTTACCTCAAGGACAAGCCTAGAATGGTCTAAGAGTGAGCTTTCCCAAAGTCGTTCCAACTATATCTGTTACACAGCTGTAACGGTGAATAAGTAACCAATTTTAATAGTGAGTAAGTAACCAATTTTAATGGTTTGAAAATCATGTGTAAAGCCCTAGTTTTTGTTCTCTAACTCTTGGAGGTTAAAATACATATGAAAATGAAAAGGGTGGACTTTTACCTCTAAAAAGGGCTTGAAACAACCTAGGATTCGAAGCTCCAAGAAGGTTCCAACACAAGCTTCTCTGGTTTTCTGGGTTTGAACAGTGTGAAGAACAACTTTTCTTGATAATTTCCGCTTCAATTGGCTCAAATATCGGGCAAACTACTTGTGAAACTTTGTAGATGGTGGTACAAGCTTCAAATCAAGCTATGGTTCACTGGATTTGGCTAAGAATTGAGGGATATTCAAGCTAGGGAAGTTGGCTACAGAAATCTGAAATTTTTCTGGGTTTGAGCTCAAGGAGGAGTATTGTTGCATGGGAGAGGCTTGCATGGCAAGGATGAGTGACATGTGGCCATCCAGGTGGCTTCCAACCTCACATACTGGCTACCTAGTTGGCAATGCTTATTGGCTACAATGGAGGCTATGAATTGATGGCTCAAACCATGAACCTAAACCATGAACTCTCATGGTCTTTATGCTAGAAATCTGCTGGAAAATCCCCCAAAATTCGTCAAAAATCGGATAATCCTGCACAAAAGACAAACACAAAAGGGGTTGGACCACCCTTTATGGGCGTGTGGGCCTGGCCTGGGTGCTAGGCGCCCGGGCCGCCCATGCGGCCTGAGTCCTGCCCGTGCAAGCTGGGCGCTCAGCCCATTTGGGGCCTAGGCCGGTCCAGGCCCAGCACCTGGGTCAGCCCAGGTCCCTATATACCCTTTTTTTTCCTTTTTTCTTCCCCATACATACACGTACTTACATATGCGTATTTTATACCAAAATTTTACTTTTTTTTTCTAAATTATTAAAAATTGTCCAATCATCATTTATCATCCAAAATATCTCATTATACCTCATTTTATCATTTATTTAATTATTTTCTCCAAAAATTGAATAATTTTTCAAAAATTCTAATTTTCTCCCAAAAATTCTATTTATCATTCTATAAATTTTATAATTATTCTAAAAATTCATAAATCAATTTTAAAGGTCATTTTCCTCAAGAAAACACATTTTCCTAATAGTTTCATGTGTTTTCTCCTTAAAATTGTATTTTCTTATATTATTATCATTTTCTTTAATAATTAACTCGAAATTGAGAAAAAATTGGAAAATTTTTTGTATTTTCTCATTAAAATTTCAAAAAATATATAGAATATATATATGTCGGATCCGTCAATCCGATGTCAAAAACGTGGATCGTTATAGGTCGTGTTTAAATGGGTATGACCCACATATTACAAACTTAAACTCGACTAATTTATTAATCGTGTCAGATTTAGCAACTCAAACACGACTCTTTTATTAATTGTGTCATAATCGTATACCAATATATAGCCTATTTAACATTTTATAATCAAATTTTAAAATTATTTTTTATAAAAAATATTAATAAAAATATAAAATATATAAAAATAAATTAAGTTTTTGAAATTTTATTTTTAAATAAATAATTAAAAATTTATATTATCAACAAATTTATAAAATGTTAATTTAACTTATTTATAATTTATCTCTTAACTTATGTATAATCATGTTAAACATGTCATTTTCAAATTTAACAAGTTAATTTGTTTGTAACGTGAATTTAGTCGTGTCTAATCGTCTTTGACCTGTTTTGACTCAAACATGTTTATGCTAAACTCAAACCCATTAACTTCATGTCATATTTGGGTCGGATTACCATGTCGTGTCGTAAATTGCTAACCCTAATTGTAATCCATGAAATATAGAGTATGAAGTTGAAAGTTGTTCCAAAAACATATAAAAAAGGGGCTGAAATTCAGAAAAATATTAATTTGAAATTAAAAAAATGAATAGTAGCATGCGGCAGATTTTTTTTTAATTATGACATTAAGCTTATTAAAAGATTAAAATATTCATATTATAATTAAAACAATCACCAATTACCTGTTGGTAGTCTTAGTTTAATGCCATTTACTTTCCATCTTATTCTCATTTTTCTTTCAACATCCAAGTATGCGTTGAAGTTGGATTTCACAGCTAATTCTCAGCAAATATGATATTCTGGTAAGTTATTTTGACTTTTTTAATATAAAGTAGATATTAAAATTTTGAATTACAATTTTAATGGTATAAGTTTTATTATAAATGATATTTTATAGTATTTTTTTAAATATACTAAAAAAATAAAAAAAAATTTATATCGTTTGAAGAAATTTATTGTAGATATGCATAATGATGTTATTCATCCAATATCAACCCTAGCTAATTATGTATCATTTGAAGATATTAAAATAAGAACTATTGATCGATATAGCTCAAGGTAGATCAATGACAATGATGATGTGAAGCAAGTGTTGGATAAAATTTGTCATGATATATGAGATGACATTACATAATAAACTTTATATTTCTTTTGTAAATGTGGATGTGGACTACTTTTAATTTTATATTTCAAGAACCCTCAAAAATGTTGAAACCTTGCTCTTACACCTTTAGTGAATTTTTGACTCAAGTTTATAAATTTTAGTTCAAAACCTTATTATATTAAATTATTAGTTCAATGCTAATGGGACCAATTTCGCTTGGTGTGGTGTTCCATCTTTTATATATATAATTTCGATGGTGGCTTCCTCTTTAGCTTTTCTATTTATTTTTATTTTCTTTTAGAAAAGACCCCTACCACCCTTTAGTTTTTTTTTTTTTTTTTTTTTGTGCGTGAATATTTTTTTGTTCAATGAATGATCCTCTTGCAAGGATGTCTGTCACTTAAAATTAAGTAAACAAAATCCATAAAGGGTTTTTATATTTACATTTTCTACCTCGACATATAAATAAATAAATAAATAAAGCCAACGGGACTGTCCTCATAGATAGTCACTATTGAAATATGATATATTTGACATAATTTTTGTAAATTGAGTATTTAAAAAGATAATTATAAGGGCATCTCCAACGCAGGTGTATTGAGCGCCTACACCTGTGTCTCGTCAGACGCCCATTGTTGGGCGTCTGACGAGGCCAATTTGCACCGAGCGCTTGGTGAACTTTTTTTTTATTTTTTTTATTTTTTTTAAAGCAAGGCGTTGCAACTGGAGCGTCCCATATATATATATATATATTATTTAAAATAATTAGTTTTTTACTGTTTTAAATAATTTAAATAAAAATTAAAATATTTTTATTTTTATTTTATAAAATAAAAATAAAAAGTTATTTTAAGTTAAAAAATATTTTCATAATTTTAATAATTTTAAGTTAAAATAAAATTTACATTACTATAAAAAAATAAAAATAATTTTGTAAATTGAGTAATTTTTTTAAATTATATATAATTATAAATAAATCATTATTTTTAAAAATAAATAATATATATAATTACTTAAATCACTATTTAAAATAATGAATAGTAATATTTAAAAATTTTATTTAAAAATGAATCTTTAAATATTTAATTATAAACAATATAATTTTTTATATAAATTAAATTAATTATTTATATTTTTAATTTAAATGTGAATAATAGTTATTTTTGAAAAATATATTTTATAAATAAAATGTTGTAAAATAGCAATTAGTAACATTCAAAAATGAATATTTTTAATTATTTATTAAAAAATTAATTTTTTAAATAAATAATTGTTAAAAATATAATTTTTATATAAATTTAAATAATTATATATA
>JAJIYU010009514.1:0-16983 GCA_030144865.1 Tinospora cordifolia | reverse complement strand
CTGTAATATTTTAAATTATGTACTCAATTTTATTTAATTAATTGAGTTTGTGAATTTCAGTTATTTCTTATACTATTGCCTTATTAAATTCTTAATTTTAAGTTATGTACTATTAAATATGATCAAGGCATGAAATGACTGAAATAGAAAGTCAAGTGTGCGTCGCTTGTAATGTAACACCGGCCTAGCCCGCCGTTTGGTGTAGTCCACTGTCAAGAAAAATGGTGGATGCGTCCAATGCTTAAAGATACGGGGGTTGGGGTGTTACATAGGGTTAGAAGTTCAAGTTGGAAACATAAATGCTACAGTCAAGAACCTTGAGACTCAGATGGGACCGATAGCCTAAGCAATTTCCAGTCAACAGTGAAGCTCTTTTCCTAGTGACATTCATGTCATTCCAAAAGAAAGCTGCCAAGCCATATTTACTAGAAACGGGAGAGAGATTCAAAGCCCACCCATTCCCTCCAACCCTCTTATGCTAGTTGATGAGCTCATCCATTTTTTAAGGGCCAGTTCTTACAGAGCCAACTGATCAAGCACCTACTGATGATGAAAACAAGAAGGTTAGACGTCCCGGCATCACAATTCAAGGTAGAAAATACCTTGAGCCTCTTCTGTTATCCTTTCCACAGAGGTTTTATAAGAAGCAAATAGATCATGAGACTGTGCGGTTGATAGAGGAGTGCAATGCTATCATACAAAGAAAGCTGCCTCAGAAGATGAAAGATCGGGGGAGTTTCACTATTTTGTGCTGCATAAGCACTAAAATATTTGAGAAAGCTCTTTGTGACTTGGGGGCCAGTATAAATCTCATGCCATTTTCAATATACCAGTAGTTGGGTCTATCAAAGATCAAGCCAACCAATATTACCCTTCTGCTTGAAGATCGTTTTGTCACTTATCCACGAGGAATTATTGAAGATGTGCTCATTATGGTGGATAAGTTTACCTTCCTAGCTGACTTTGTAGTTCTTGATATGGAAGAAGATGGGAAGATACCATTAATTCTTGGGCAGCCATTCTTAGCCACTAGTTAGGCCCTTATAGATGTTGCCATGGGAGAGCTCACATTGAGGATGAATGAACACCGAGTTGTCTTCAACATCTATTGCTCATTGAAGCCCACTACTGAAGTGTGAATATACAAGCAAGTACTAGTTGGCTTTAAGATGGAGATTGACTAGCCCAAACCTCTGGATATTCAAGTTAAAGATGCTAATTCTACTAAAGGGGAGGCCATACAAGCACATAAGAAGCCTAACTATGCTATGAAAGAGCTGCAAGATGTTGTTCATACTTAGAAAAGTCCTAAGAAGTAGTCAAATGATCTAGTGTTAATAATAAGCAGCCACCTGATAGCATTAAGCAAGAGTTACCCAAAGCCAAGGTGTTTAGCAAGATCAACAAATTGGGCTTTAGTTAACCCGTATCCACGTTGAGCTAATGACGTTAACCTTAGCGCTTAGTAGGAGGCAACCCACTGGTTTTTATTTTTTATTTTTGTTTATTTCCATTTACTTAGTTAGGATTTTATTTAATTTCCTTAGGATGCATGCATATTAGTTTAGTCAAAGAAAAAAAATGTGCATGCATTGTAGATATTACTTCTCTAATACTTGTCTTCTTTGTGTCATATGCAAGTCTTTCGAGTGCTCTAGCGTACTATCTCCATATAGGCGTCAAAGTGCAGTGTGCTCTTGAGGACTAGGCACAATTTAAGTTTCGGGGTGCGCATTGAAAAAAATCTTCTTCAAATTGAGGTTTATTTTTTCTTTATATTTACATATTCTGTGCATTACTGCTTCTAAACTGCATATATTCATGGGCATATCACATACATAGTTATTATTGGAATTCTTTCATTACATTTAGATATTAGGTTATTTATTTAGAATTAATTCATGAACATATTAGTTTAGGAAATGAGCATATAGAGCATATAGGTGTCACTTAGACTAGATCCATGCCATATACCATAATATGTTAGTATTTCTTTGGATTAAGTAAGTTGGTCTATGACCTTCGATAATGGTCTATGATGGTCTCTAGCTTTCTATAATGGTCTATGAGGGTTTATAGTAATTTATAATTATTTGAAGTGGTTTTTGATGCCTATAATTGTTTATTCTCTAACTTAAACCAAAGAGAGACTAATACATTATGGTCGACGATGGTTCGTACTGCTCTATGATAGTGTATGGTGGTCTATAATGGTCTATGATGGTCTATGATTGTGTATTGATGTTTATAGTCAAAAACAAACTTACCTAGAGTTAAAAAAGACTATTATAGACAATTATAGATAATTATAAACCACTATAGACTATCATAGCCTACTATAGACATTCGTAGACCATAATATGTTAGTCTTTCTAATATGTTAGTCTTTCTTTGATTGAAATAAGTTGGTCTATGACCTTCTACAATGGTCTATGATGATCTCTAGTTGTCTACAATGGTCTATGAGTGTTTATAGTCATCTATAATTATCTATAATGGTTTTTAAGCATGTAATCGTCTATGAACTTACTTAAACCAAAGAGAGACTAATACATTATGGTCTATGATGGTTTATAGTTGTCTATGATGGTTTGTAGTGGTTTATGATGTTTTATGATGTTAAATGATTGTATGTTGATGTTTGTAGTTAAAAATTAACTTACGTAGAGTTGAAAAAGACTACCTTAGACGATCACAGACCAACATAGATCACCATAGACTATCATAAACAATTATAGAACATCGTAGACCATAATATGTTAGCCTTTTTTTGGTCTAGATAAGTTGGCTTTTGACCATCTATAATGACCTATGATGGTTTCTAGTTGCCTATAAGGGTCTATGAGGGTTTATAGTCATTTATGATTCTCTATAGTGTTTTTTAATGCCTATAATTGTCTAAAAACTTACTTAAACCAAAAAGATACTAATACATTATGATCTATAAAGGTCTGTAGTGGTCTCTGACAGTCTATGGGGGTAAGGGTCTATAATGGTCTATGATGGTCTATGATTGTGTATTGATGCTTGTTGTTGAAAATGAACATACTTATAATTTAAAAAGACTACTGTAGACGATCATAGATCGTTATAGACCACCAAAGACTATTATAGATTACTACAAACCATCATAGACTAGAATATATTAGTCCTTCTTTGTCCTAAGTAGGATGGTCTATGATCTTCTATAATTGTCTATGATGGTTTTTAGCTTTCTATAATGGACTATGAGGGTTTATAGTAATTTATAATTATCTAAAGTGGTTTTTGATGCCAATAATTGTCTATTAACTTACTCAAACAAAGGAGAGACTAATACATTATGGTCTATGACGGTTTGTAGTGGTGTATAATATACTATGATTATCTATAATGGTCTATGATGGTCTATGGTTGTGTATTGATGTTCGCAGTAAAAAATGAACTTAGATGGAGTTCAAAACGACTATTTAGCGATCATAGACCATTATAGAACACCATAAACTATCGTAGACTACTACATACTATCATAGCCTATAATATGTTAGTATTTCTTTTGCTTAAATAAGTTGGTCTATGACCTTCTATAACAGTTCATGATGGTCTCTAGTTGTGTATAAAGGTCTATGAGGGTTTATTGTCATTTATAATTATTTATAGTAGTTTTTGATTCTTGTAATTATCTATGACCTTAATAAAACCAAAGAGAGACTAATACATTATGGTCTATGATGGTATGTAGTTGTCTATGATAGTCTATGGTGGTCTTTAATGGTCTATGATGGTTTTTGTTTGTGCATTGATGTTATTAGTCAAAAATGAGGTTACTTATAGTTCAAAAGGACTACTATATGCGATCATAGACCATTGTAAACCGCCATAGACTATCATAGACTATTACAAACTATTGTAGACTATAATATGTTCGTCTTTTTTGACTTATGTAAGATGATCTATGACGTTCTATAATAGTCTTTGATGGTATCTAGCTGTCCATAAAGGTCTATTAAGGTTTAGAGTCGTTTATAATTATCTATAGTGAATTTTGATGTCTGTAATTCTCTATGAACTTACTTAAACCAAAGAGAGACTA
The DNA here is from genome assembly GCA_030144865.1 of Tinospora cordifolia. NCBI lineage: Eukaryota > Viridiplantae > Streptophyta > Magnoliopsida > Ranunculales > Menispermaceae > Tinospora > Tinospora cordifolia. Next base: position 12,911 of record JAJIYU010009514.1, on the reverse strand, counting down.
ATACATTATTGTCTATGATGGTTTATAGTGGTCTATGATAATGTATGGTGGTCTTTAATGGTCTATGATGGTCTATGATTGTGCATTGATGTTTAAAGTCCAAAATGAAGTTACTTATAGTTCAAAAAGATTACTATAGATGATCATAGATCATTATAGACCACCATAGACTATCATAGACTACTACAGACCATTGTAGACCATAATATGTTTGTCTATGATGGTACGTTGTGTTCTATAATAGTTCATGCTGGTATATAATGGTCTATGATGGTCAATGATTGTGTATTATTGTTTGTAATAAAAAATGAGTTTACTTAGATTTGGAGAGGACTCTAATAGATGAACATAAACCACCATAAACTATTATAGACTACTACAAACCATCGTCGACCATAATATGTTAGTCTTTTTTTGGCTTAACTAAGTTGGTCTATGGCCTTCTATAATGGTCTGTGATGGTCTCTAGTTGTCTATAATATCTATGAGGGTTTATAGACATTTAGAATTATCTATAGTTGTTTTTATGCACGTAATTGTCTATGAACTTACTTAAACGAAAGAGAGACTAATACATTATTGTCTATGATGGTCTATAGTGGTTTATGATAGTCTATGGTAATCTTTATTGGTCTTTGCTGGTTTATGATTGTGTATTGATGTGTATAGTCAAAAATGAACTTACTTATTAGTTCAAAAGGAGTACTATAAATGATCATAAACCGTTATAGAGCACCATAGACTATCATAGATTACTACAGATCATTGTCGACTATCATATCATAGACCATCATAGAATATCATACACCATTACAGAGCATCATAGACCATAATGTATTAGTCTCTCTTTTGTTTAAGTTAGTAGATAATTGTTGGCATCTAAAATCACTTTAGATAATTACAAATTACTATAAACCCTCATAGTCCGTTATAGAAAGCTAGAGACCATCATAGATAATTGTAGAAGGTCATAGACTATCTTACTTAATCCAAAGAAAGACTAACATATTATGGTCTACGATGGTTTACAACCATTTCTAATTATCCATAATCATTTTTTATGCCTGTAATTGTCTACGAACTTACTTAAACCAAAGAGACTAATATATTATGGTCTATGATGGTTTGTATTGGTCTAGGATATTCTCTGGTAGTCTCCAATGGTCTATTATTGTGTGTTGATGTTTGTTGTCAAAAATGAACTTACTAATAGTCTAAAAAGACTACTGTAGACAATCATAGATCATTATTGACCACCATAGACTATTATAGTTGACTACAAACCATCGTAGACCATAATATGTTAGTTTTTCTTTAGATTAAGTAAGATGGTCTATGAACCTTCTATAATTGTCTATGATGGTCTCTGGTTTTCTATAATGGACCATGAGGGTTTACAGTAATTTTTAATTATCTGAAGTGATTTTAGATGCCAATAATTTTCTTCTAACATACTTAAACAAAAGAGAGACTAATACATTATGGTATGTGATGCTCTGTAGTAGTGTATGATTTTCTATGATGTTTGATAATAGTCTATGATGGTTTATGATTGTGTAATGATGCTTGTAGTCAAAAATGGACTTCGATTGAGTTTAAAATGACTACTATAGCAATCATAGAACACTATAGAACGCCATAAACAATCATCGACTACTATAGACTATCATAGCCTATAATATGTTCGTTTTGCTTTGGCTTAAGTAAGTTGGTCTATGACCATCTATGACAATTGATGGTCTCTAGTTGGGCAGAAAATTCTATGAGGGTTTATTGTCATTTATAATCTATAGTAGTTTTTTATGCTTGTTATTGTCTATGACCTTATTAAAACCAAAGAGAGACTAACACATTATGGTCTATGACGGTCTATAGTAGTTTATGATAGTCTATGGTCGTTTGTAGTGGTCTATGATGGTCTTTGTTTGTGCATTGATGTTATTAGTCTAAAACGAAGTTACTTATAATTTAAAAAGACTATTATATGTGATCATAGACCATTGGAATCTGCCATAAACTATGATATACTATTATAGACCATCGTACACCATTGTATGTTAGTCTTTCTTTGGCTTATATAAGTTGTTCTATGGCCATCTATAATGGTCAATAATGTTCCCTAGCTGTCTATAATGGTCATGAGGGTTTGTAGTTATTTATAATTATCTGAAGTGGTCTTTGACGCTTGCAATTGTCTATGAACATACTTTAACCAAAGAGAGACTAATACATTATGGTCTATGATGGTATGTTGTATTGTATAATAATCTATGTAGGTCTATAATGGTCTATAACTGTGTATGATTGTGTACTAATGCTTGTAATCGAAAATGAGCTTACATAGAGTTGGAAATGACTACAATAGACGATCATAGACCATTATAGACCACCATAGACTATCATAGACTACTACAAACCATCGTGGACCATAATATGTTAGTATTTCTTTGGCTTAAGTAAGTTCGTCTATGACCTTCTATAGTGGTCAATGATGGTCTCTAGTTGTCTATAATATCTATGAGGGTTTATAGTTATTTATAATTATTTATAGTTGTTTTTGATGCTTGTAATTGTCTATGAACTTACTTAAACCAAAGAGACACTACATTAAGGTCTATAATGGTCTGTAGTGGTTAACGATATTTTACAGTGGTCTTAAAATGGTCTATGATGGTTATAATTGTGTATTGATTTTTATAGTCGAAAATAAACTTACTTATAGTTCAAAAAGACTATTATAGACGATCATAAGCCATTATAGACCATCATAGACTATCATAGACTGCTATAGACTATTATAGACCATAATATGTCAGTTTTTCATTGGCTTAAGCCAGTTGGTCTATGACCTTCTTTAATGGTCTATGACGGTCTTTAGCTATCCATAATGGTCTATGAGGGTTTATAGTCATTTATAATTATCTAAAGTGGTTTTTGATGCTTGTAATTGGCTATAGACTTACTTAAACCAAAGAGAGACTAATATATCATGCTCTACAATGGTTTGTTGTGGTCTATAATAGTCTATGTTGGTCTATAATGGTCTATGATGGTTTGTGATTGTGTATTGATGTTTGCAATAAAAATGAGCTTACTTAGAGTTTAAAAAAACTATTACAAGCGAGCATAGACTAATATAGATTGTCATAAACTATCATAGATTACTGTAGACCATGACAGACCATAATATGTTACTCTTTCTTTTGCATAAGTAAGTTGGTCTATGACTTTCTATATTAGTCTATGTTGGTCTCTAGTTGTGCATAATGGTCTATGAGGGTTTACAGTTATTTGTACATATCTATAGTTGTCTTTTGATGCTTGTAATTGTCTATGAACTTACTTAAATAAAAAAAATACTAATACATTATGATCTATGAAGGTTTGTAGTTGTCTATGACTGTCTTTGGGGGTCTACAATGGTCTATGTCGATTTATGATTGTGTATTGATGTTTGTAGCCAAAAATGAACTTACTTAGAGTTTAAAAAGACTACTATAGATGATTAGAGACCCTTATAGATCACCATAGACTATCATATATAACTACAGGCCATCGTAGATCGTAATTCGTTACTTTTTCTTTGGCTTAAGTGTTGGTCTTTGACCTTCTATAATGGTTTATGATGGTATATTGCAATTTATAATTATCAATAGTGATTTTTGTTCCCTATAGTTGTCTATGAACCTACTTAAACCAAAGAGAGGTTAATACATTATGGTTTATGATGGTATGTACTGGTCTATGATAGTTTATAGTGGTCTATAAGGGTCTAAGTTGGACTATGGTTGGGTATTGACGTTTGCAGTCGAAAATGAGGTTACCTAGATTTTAAAAAAAACTACTATAGGCGATCATAGACCAATATAGACCACCAATGACTATCATAGACTACTACAGACCATCGTAGACTATAATATGTTAGTATTTCTTTGGTTTCTGTAAGTTGGTCAATGACCTTCTACATATGGTCTATAATGGTCCCTAGCTTTCCATAATGGTCTATAGGGGTTTATAATTATTTATAATTATTTATAGTGGTTTTTTATGCTTGTAATTGCCTATGAACTTACATAAACCAAAGAGAGACTAATACATTATAGTCTATAATGGTTTGTAGTGGTTTATGACAATCCATGGTAGTCTATAATGGTCTATGATAGTTTATGATTATGTATTGATGTTTGTAGTCGAAAATAACGTACTTAGAGTTGAAAAACCAACTTTAGACGTTTATAGACCATTATAAACCACCATCGACTATTATAGATTACTACAAACCATCGTAGACAATAATATGTTAGTATTACTTGGTTTAGGTAAGTTGGTCTATAACCTTCTATAATGGTCTATGGTGGTCTCTAGTTGTCTGTAATGGTCTATGAGTGTTTGTAGACATTTAAAATTATCTGTAGTGGTTTTCAAGGCCTACAATCGTCTATGAACTTACTTGAACAAAAGAGAGACTAATGCATTATGTTCTATGATGGTTTATACTGCTTTATGATAGTCTATGGTGGTTTATAATGGTCTGTGATTGTGTATTGATGTTTGTAGTCGAAAACAAACTTACCTAGAGTTGAAAAAGACTATTATAGAAAATCATATGCAATTATAAACCACCATAGGCTATCATAGACTACTATAAACCTTTGTAGACCATAATATGGTAATCTTTCCTTGGTTCAAGTAAGTTGGTCTATGACCTACAATGGTTTATGATGGTCTCTAGTTGTCTACAATAGTCTATGAGTGTTTACAGTCATCTATAATTATCTATAATGGTTTTTGATGCCTGTAATTGTCTATGAACTTACTTAAACCAAATAAAGACTAATACATTATAGTCTATGATGGTCTGTAGTGGTCTATGATAGGTTACGGTGGTCTAAAATGGTGTATGATGGTATATGATTGTATATTGATGTTTGGAGTCAAAAATTAACTTACTTAGAGTTGAAAAAGAATACTTTAGACGATCACAAACTATTATTGACCACCATAGACTATCATATACTATTACAGAGCATCGTACACCATAATATGTTCATCTATTTTTGGCTTAAGTAAGTTGGTCTATGACCTTCTATAATGGTCTATGATGGTCTCTAGTTGTGTATAAAGGTCTATGAGGATTTATTATCATTTATAATTATCTATAGTTGTTTTTTATGCTTGTTATTTTCTATGAACTTATTAAAACCAAAGAGAGGATAATACGTTATGGTTTATGATGGTCTGTAGTGGTCTATAATAGTTTATGGTGGTCTTTAATGGTCTATGATGGTCTTTGTTTGTGTATTGATGTTTATAGTCAAAAATGAAGTTACTTATAGTTCAAAAAGACTACTATAGACGATCATAGATCTGTATAAACAACTATAAACTATCATAGACTACTACAGACCATTGTAGACCATTATATGTTAGTCATTTTTTGGCTATAGTAAGTTGGTCTATGACCTTTTATAATGATTTACGATGGTCTCTAGCTGTCTATAAAGGTATATAGTCATTTATAATTATTGGAAGTGGTTTTTGATGCTTGTAATTGTTTATGAACGTACTTCAATCAAAGATAGACTAATACATTATGGTCTATCATTATTTGTTGTGATCTATAATAGTCTATAATGGTTTATAATGGTCTGTAATAGCCTATGCTTGTGTATTGATGCTTGTAATCGAAAATGAACTTACTTAGATTTTAAAAAGACAACTATAGATGATCATAGACCAATATAGACCGCCATAGACTATCATTGACTACCATAGGCCATCATAGACCATAATATGGTAGTCCTTCTTTAGCTTCAGTATGTTGGTTTATGACCTTTTATAGTTGTCCATGATCGTATCTAGTTGTGTATAATGGTCTACGAGGGTTTGTAGTAATTTATAATTATCTATAGTCATTTTTCATTCTTATAATTATGTATGAACTTACTTAAACCACAAAGAGATTAATACATTATGGTCTTTAATGGTTTATAGTAGTCTATGATAGTCTATGTTGGTCTTTAAAGGTTCATGATGGTATATGATTATGTATTGATGTTTATAGTAAAAAATGAAGCTACTTATAGTTCAAAAAGACTACTATAGGTGATCATAGACAATTATAGTCCACAATAGACTATCATAGACTACTCCAAGCTATCATAAACCATAATAGTTAGTCTTTCCTTAGTTTAAGTAAGTTGGCCTTTGACCTTTTGTAATGGTCTTTGTTGGTCCCTTATTTTTTATAATGGTTTATGAGGGTATATAGTCATTTATAATTATATATAGTGGTTTTTTATGCTTGTATTTGTCTATGAACTTACTTAAACTATAGAGAGAATTATTTATTATTGTCTACGATGGTCAGTAGTGGTCTATGATAGTCTATAGTGGTCTATAATGGTCTATGATAGTCTGTAATGGTTTATGATGGTCTATCATTGTGTATTGAGCTTTGTAGTTGAAGATGAACTTACTTAGAGTCGAAAATGACTACTATAGACGATCATAGACCATTATAGACCAATATAGACTATCATAGACTACTACAGATCGTCATGGAAAAGAAAATGTTAGTCTTTCTGTGGCTTAAGTAAGTTGGTCTTTTACCTTCCATAATGTTCTATGATAGTACATAATCATTTATAATTATTTGTAGTGTTTTTTGATGCTTGTTGTTGTCTACGAACTTACTTAAACCAAAGAGAGACTAATACATTATGGTCTATGTTGGTATGTAATGGTCTGTGATAGTCTATGTTAGTTTATAATGGTTTATGACGGTCTATGATAGTGTATTGATGTTTGCAATCGAAAATGAACTTACTTAGAGTTGAAAAAGATTAGTATATACAATGATAGACCATTATAAACTGCCACAGACTATCATAAACTACTAAAGGCCATCATAGACTATAATATGTTCACCTTTCTTTGGCTTTTGTAAGTTGATTATGACATTCTATAATGGTCAATTATGGCTTCTAGTTGTCCATAAAGGTCTGTGAATGTTTATAGTCATTTATAATTATCTATAGTACTTTTTGATGCCAGTAATTGTCTATGAACTTACTTAAACCAAAGAAAGACTAATACATTTTGGTCTATGATGGTCTATAAATGTGTGTTAATGTTTGTAGTAAAAAATGAACTTACTAAGAGTTAACAAAAAACAACTATAGATGATCATAAACCATTATAGACGACCATAGACTATCATAGACTACCACTGACTATCGTAAACCATAATATGTTACTCTTTATTTGGTTTAAGTAAGTTGGTTTATAACCTTTTATAGCTGTCTATGATGGTCTCTAGTTGTGTATAATTGTTCATGGGGGTTTGTAGTAATTGATAATTATCTATAGTATTTTTTTATGCCTAAAATTGTCTATGAACTTCTTAAACCAAAGAGAGACTAATACATTATAGTTTATAATGGTCTATAGTAGTTTATGATAGTCTATGGTGGTTTCTAATGGTCTATGATTGTATATGATTATGTATTGATGTTCATAGTTGAAAATGAAGTTACTTGTAGTTCAAAAAGACTATTATAGACGATTGTAGACAATTGCAGTCCACAATAAACTATCATACACTGGTACAGTCCATCATATACCATAATATGTTAGTCTTTCTTTGGTTTAAGTAAGTTGGTGCTTGACCTTCTATAATTGTCTATGATGGTCTTTCAATTTTTATAATAGTTTATGAGGGATTATACTCATTTATAATTATCTATAGTAGTTTTTCATGCCTTCGATTGTCTATGAACTTACTTAAACCAAAGCAAGACAAATACATTATGGTCTAGGATGGTTTGTAGTTTTCTAGGATAGTCTATGGTAGTCTTTAATGGTCTATATTGGTCTATAAGTGTGTGTTGATGTTTCTAGTAAAAAAATGAACTTACTTAGAGTTGAAAATGATAACTGTGGATGATTATAGACCATTATAGACCACCATAGACTATCATACACTATTATGGACCATCGTAGACCATAATATGTTAGTCTTTCTTTGGTTTAAGTAAGTTGATCTATGGCCTTCTACAATGGTCTATGATGGTCTCTAGTTGTCTACAATGGTCTATGAGTGTCTATGATGGTCATCTATAACTATCTATAGTGGTTCATGATGCATGTAATTGTCTACGGAATTACTTAAACGAAAGAAAGACTAATACATTTTCATCTATGATGGTCCGTAGTGGTCTATGATAGTATATGGTAGTCTATAATGGTCTATAATAGTCTAGGATTGTGTACTGATATTTGTACTTGAAAATAAACTTACTTGTAGTTTAAAAAGATAACTATAGACGATTATCGACCATTATAGACCATCATAGACTATCATAGACTATTACACCATCATACACTATCATATGTTAGTCTTTTTTCTGCTTAAATAAGTTGGTCTATGACCTTCTATAACGGTCTATGATGGTCTCTAGTTGTGTATAATAGTGTATGAGGGTTTATAGTCATTTTTAATTATCTATAGTGATTTTTGATGCCTGTAATTGTCTATGAGCTTACTTAAACCAAAGTGAGACGAATACATTATGGTCTATGATCGTCTGTAGTTGTTCGTGTTACTCCATGGTGGTCTTTGGTGGTCTTTAGGGTTTCTACCATGGTCTATGATAGTCTGTAACTGTCTATAATTTTCCACGGGGATTTATAGTCATTTATAATTATCTGAAGTGGTTTTTGATGCCTATAATTGTCTATTAACTTACTTAAACTAAAGCGAGACTAATACATTATGGTCTATGAGGGTCTGTAGTGGTTTATGAAAGTCTATGGTGGCCTATAATAGTCTATGATGGCTTATGATTGTGTATTGATGTTTGTAACCAAAAAAATAATGTAGATATGGTTTAAAACGACTACTATAGACGATCATAGACAATTATAGACCTCCATAAATTATCATACACTAGTACATACCATCATAGACTATAATATGTTAGACTTTCTTACACGTAAGTAAGTTGGTGTATGACCTTCTATAACGGTCTATGATGGTCGCTAGTTGTCTATAAAGGTCTATAAGGGTTTATTGGCATTTATAATTATCCATAGTGGTTTTTTATGCTTATAATTGTATACTAAACCAAAAAGAGACTAATATATTCTGGTCTATGAGGGTTTGTATTGGTCCATAATAGTCTATGGTGCTCATTAAATGTCTATAATGGTCTATAATTGAGTATTGATGTTTGTAGTTAAAAATAAACTTACTTAGAGTTAAAAAACACTACTTTAGACATTTGTAGACCATTAAAGACCACCGTAGACTATCATAGACTACTATAGATCATTATAGACCATAATATATTAGCTCTTTTTGGCTTAAGTAAGTTGGTTTATGACCTTCTATAATGGTCTATGATGGTTTTTAGTTTTGTATAATGGTCTATGAGGGTTTATAGTCATTTATAATTATCGATAGTAGAGTTTGATGCCTATAATTGTCTGTGATGGTCTATGGTGGTCTTTAATGGTCTATGATGGTATATGATTATGTATTTATGTTTATAGTCGAAAATGAATTTACTTATAGCTCAAAAAGAGTACTATATGCAATCATAGACAATTGTAGTCCACGATAGACTATAGTAGAGTACTACAGACCATCGTAGACCATAATATGTTATTCTTTCTTTGGCTTAAGTAAGTTGTTCTTTGACTTCACTTAAACCAAGGAGAAACTAATACATTACTGTCTATGATGGTTAGTAGTGGTCAACGATAGACTATGGTGGTCTACAATGGTGTCTGATGGTCTATGATTGCATATTGATGTTTACAGTAGAAAATGAAATTACTTAGAGTTGAAAAAGACTACTATAAACGATCATGGACAAGTATAGACCACTAGACTATCATTGACTATTATAGACCATGATAGACCACAATATGTTAGTCCTTCTTTAGCTTAATTAAGTTGGTATTTAACCTTCTATAATGGTCTATGATGGTTTATAGCCGTCTATAATTATCCGTAGTGGTTTTTGATACATGTAGTTGGCTATAAACTTACTTAAACCAAAGAAAGACTAGTACATTTTTGTCTATGATGGTATGTAGTGGTCTATGACAGTCTACGGTGGTCTATAATGGTCTGTGGTCACCTATGATTGTTTATTGATTTTTGTAGTTGAAAATAAACTTAATTAGAGTTGTAAAAGACTACTACATATGACCATAGACCATTATAAACCACCATAGCCCATCATAGACTATAATATGTTAGCATTTCTTTGGCTTTTGTAAGTTGGTATATAACCTTCTATAATGATCTGTGGGAGTCTCTAGCTATCCATAAACGTCTATAAGGGTTGATAGTAATTTATAATTATCCATAGTGTTTTTCATGCCTGCAATTTTATAAGAACTCACTTAAACCAAATACAGACTAATACATTATGGTCTATGATATGTTATGGTGGTCTTTAATGATCTACGATGGTTTATGAATGTGTGTTGATGTTTGTTGTTGAAAATGAACTTATAGTTTGAAAATACTACTATAGACGATCATAAGCCATTATAAACCACCATAGGTTGTCATAGATTACAACAATCCATCATAGATCATAACATGTTAGTCATTCTTTGGCTTAAGTACGTCGATCTATGACCTTTTCTAATGGTCCCTAGCTTTCTATAATGGTCTATGAGGGTTTATTGTCATTTATAATTATCTTAGGCGATTTTTGATGCCTGTAATTGTTTATTACCTTACTTAAACCAAAGAAAGACTAATACGTAATGGGTTGTAGTGGTCTATGGTAATGTATGGCGGTCTACATTAGTCTATGATGGTCTATGATTATGTTTTGATGTTTGTAGCCAAAAATTAACTTAAATAAAGTTTAAAAAGACTACTATAGACAATCATAGATCAATGTAGACTGCCATAGACTATCATAGACTACTCTAGACCATCACAGACAGTAATATGTTATTCTTTCTTTGGCTTCAGTAAGTTGATCTATGACCTTCCGTAATAGTCTATGATGGTTTGTAGTTGTGTATGTCTATGAGAGTTTATAGTCATTTATAATTATCTATAGTTGTTTTTTATGCTTGTAATTGTCATTGAACTTACTACAATAAAAGAGAGACTAATAAATTATGGTCTTTGATGGTCTGTAGTGGTCTGTGATAGTCTATGGTGGTCTATAATGGTTTATAATTGTTTGTTGATGTTTGTAGTTGAATATGAAATTACTTAGAGTTTTGAAAGACTACTGTAGACGATTAGAAACCCTTATAGATCACATAGACTATCATAGACTACTACAGACCATCATAGACCATAATATGTTAGTCTTTCTTTAGCTTAAGTAGGTTGGTCTTAGACCTTCTATAATGGTCTATGATGGTTTCTAGTTGTGTATAGAGGACTATGAGGATTTATTGTCATTTATAATAATCTATAGTTATTTTTGATGCTTGTTATTGTCTATAAACTTATCAAAACCAAAGAAGTATAATACATTATGGTTTATGAGGGTCTATAGTGGTTTATGATAGTTTATGGTGGTCTTTAATGGTCTATGATGGTCTTTGTTTGTGTATTGATGGTATACAGTCATTTATAACTATCTGTAATGGTTTTTTATGCCTTTTGTTATCTATACTTACTTAAACCAAAAAGAGACTAATACATTATGGTGTATGATTGTATGTAGTGGTCTATGATAGTCTATGGTGGTCTATAATAGTCTATTATGATCTATGATTATGTATTGTTGTTTTTAATAAAAAATGAACATACTGAGAGTAGAAAAATACTACTATAGACAATCATAGACCATTATAGACCACCATAGATTGTCATAGACTACAACATACCATCATAGACTATAATACGTTAAACTTTCTTTGGCTTCTATAAGTTGGTCTATGACCTTCTATAATGGTCTGTAATGGTTTTTAACTGTCCATAAATTTCTATGAGGGTTTATAGTCATTTATACTTATTTATAATGCTTTTGGATGCTTATAATTGTCTACAAAGTTACCCAAACCAAAGAGAGACTAATACATTAAGGTCTATGATGGTCTGCAGGGGTTTATGATAGTCTATGGTGGTCTATGATGGTCTATGATTGTGTATTGATGCTTGTAATCGAAAATGAACTTACTTTGAGTTTAAAAAGACTGCTATGGTCTACAATAGTTTGTAGACCATAATATGTTAGTCTTTCTTTCGCTTAAATAAGTTGGTCTCTAACCTTCTATAGTAGTCTATGATGGTCTCTAGTTGTGTATAATGGTCTATGAGGATTTATAGTCATTTATAATTGTCTATAGTGGTCTTTGATACCTATAATTGTCTATAAACTTTCTTTAACAGAAGAAAGACAAATACATTGTGGTCTATAATGGTCTATAATGGCTTATGATGGTCTCTAGTTGTGTATTGACGTTTATAGTCGAAAATGAAGTTACTTATAGTTCTAAAAGAGTACTATAGATGATCATAGACAATTATATTCCACAATAGACTATTGGTAAAATACTACAGACCATCATAGACCATAATATGTTAGTTTTTCTTTAGCTTAAGTAAGTTGGTCTATGACTTTCTGTAATGGTCTACGATGATCTCTAGTTGTGTATAATTGTCTATGAGGGTTTATAGTCATTTATAATTATCTATAGTGGTTTTTGATGCATGTAATTGTCTATGAACTTACTTAAACTGAAGAAAGAGTTATATATTACTGTCTATGATCTTTTGTAGTGGTCTATGATAGTCTACGGTAGTTTATATGTAACACCCCAACCCCCGTATCATTAAGCATTGGACCATCCACCGTTTTTCTTCCTTGACGGTGGACTAAACCAGACGGCGGGTTGGGTCATGTCACGTTACAAGCGAC
>JAJIYU010009513.1:0-16920 GCA_030144865.1 Tinospora cordifolia | reverse complement strand
TTGGCATTTTTTAGATCATACTCTTATTTTACTTACTTTTGAATTTTAATTAAAATTTGATCATTGAACATTTTTTCCTTCCAAATATAATTGGGTTTATCAAGTTGGTGCTTATTGGATTAAATCCTTGTACGTATGACAATTGTTTACTCTATTTTATTACTTGTTAACGGCTCATGCTCTTTCAAATTTTTAAATTGGTTAATCAATCTTATGCAATAGATTTCAAAATACCACATTGGAGTTGTCTCACCAACTAAGGTGTGCTCAAGTAAATACCAAAAATCCTCCAAGGTGTCATCACCCTGGCACTTGAATCCAAAAGTTTGGGTGAAGAAATCTAAAAAGATTACTACTTGAACTTGAAAAACATTATTCCAAAATGCACATGATCAACCCACTATCTCATGTGGGGAAGATAGGAAGGCAGCATGAGAAACTTAGCTTGTGTTAGGTTTTTCCCAGCTTGTTTGGCTTAATCTTCGTTTAAAAAGGAGAAGGATGTTAAGGTAATGACTGTGAACCAATCTAGAAAGATGTAGAATTGTTAGGAAGTTCCATGCACCCTACTTGCTCCATACCATAATCTTCATTTTGGACAGTGGGACCATGTTAACCAAGGCCCTCTACCTAAGGGCTGAATCAGATTCATATCTTGATACATTTGGATGAGGTTGATACAACTCTTGGGCTAGGCGCCCAGGAGAGGTGTAAGGTGGGTTGGTTCCCTCATTATTGATGACAATTCCCCCAAAGAATGGTTTATTTAAAGAGAATTCAGTGCTAACTTGCAGAAGCCTCCTTTGCTCCACCCTTTACATCTGGATTAGATGATCCTAGGTTCTCCACAATCCAGTGTTGGAATAGAAAACTCTACTTTATTAGCGGTAAAACAGCCAAGGATCTTGCTGATGGAGAAACAAAGAGCAACCAGCTCCTAACCGTGCGATCCTCGTCACTCGCTTTCCATCCCTCCACCTGTCCTTTGCCACTTCCTTACGACCCACGCCTCCATCTCACGGGTCAACAAATTCATCCTCATATATGACGTGGCAGGTTGACCTCTAACGTTGCAACGTTCAATAATCATTGCACCAAGAGCATCACTTGCCGGGACAACCGCAACCAACACGGTCACCACTCGCCGGAACACATCGCTGATGGGTTGCTCGCAATCGAAAATTGAAAATGAAGAAGCAGTGCTAAGATGCAAAGAGCGCAAGCGTCTAATGAAAGACGCCGTGGTGGCCCGTAACGCTTTCTCTGCCGCCCACTCCGGCTATTCCATGGCACTCAGAAGCACCGGCGGTGCCCTTTGCGACTACGGCCACGCCGAGTCCCACGATCTCCGATCGTCGTCATCATCATATCAACCTCCCTACCACAACCACTCCCTCGATCCTCTTTTACCCCCACCGCCTCCTGTGCTAGGCATTGCCAATCCCACTCAGCCCCTCCAACGCGCAGCAACCATGCCTGAAATCTCCATCATCAAACCAGACCCTAAATCCACCGATACAATCCGAGAAGAAGACGACGAAGACGGAGCTCAATTCGAGGATAACAACGACGATCTTAACATCCGGCGCCGTCGCGGGAGAGCTTCGGCGGCAAAGCCGGAAGAGGTTGTGCCGGCGCCGCCTCCGCCGCTGCCTTCTTTAGAGCCGGAACCTCCAACGAGGGAAGAGGTTGTGGTTCCGCCGGTGCAGGAGGAGGAACCTAAGAATTCGACATTTCATTATATATTTTCTTACGAGGAGAGACCGAGTCTTGGGGAAATTGATGAAATTGGCGCAGAGAAGAAGGAAGATGGGAGTGAGGGGCAATATGGGGAATTGGAGCGGAAGAAGAGTAGTGGTGGCGGAGATGTTGATACTAAGGTAGTTGAGAGTTCGGCTGCAATGGCGCAGCCGGAGAATGCTGTAATCGAGAAGGTGAAGAAGACGAAGACAATGACAACAAAGCAGGCTGTGCCATCCGAGGGGAAGAGAGGGGGAGCGAAGACGGTTTCAAGTAATGTTACTTTGTCTAAGATATTGGAGGATATTGACGATCAGTTTCTTAAGGCTGCGGGGAGTGCTTCCGAGGTGTCAAAGTTGCTCGAGGCTAATCGATTGCACTATCACTCTAATTTTGCTGATAATCGAGGTGCGTAGAGTTTGCTGATGAATAAATTCATGTTCGTTTTTTCAAATCTTTATTATTTTGGTGTGTTTGATTCGGGATTATACTTATAATTGGAGAGTTGGGGATTGTTTGGACATGGATTTTGAATGTCTGGCTGTTGGGTTGTATTTGATAGATGATGAATCTAGTTTTGTTGCTAACCAAACCCATGTCTGACTTGCTAATAATGGTTGCAGGATACATTGATCATTCTGCTAAGCTTATGCGCGTTATCACTTGGAATAGATCAATTAAAGGTCTGCAGAACGCTGAAGATGCAAATAATGATGTTACTGAAAATGAAACTTTTGCCACAATTTTGGATAAGTTGCTTGCGTGGGAAAAGAAGCTATATGATGAAGTTAAGGTGTGTCACAATGCATTCTCCTCCTTGCCATTAAATCTTCCCATTTATTATGTGTTCTATATATATATATATGAACCCCTTCCTTTGCCCATTGATTCATTTGCAGTGGTAGGACTAGTTTGAGTTTGGATACTGCATCTACGTATATAGCAAACAACCTTTCCCAACTGAAAAAAAAAAAAAAACTGTGGGGGTTAAATCTCGCTGCAGCATGTTTCAAATTCATGACTGAACATACCCTCCCCACCAAACACTAAGGCTAGTGATCATCCGAGCTATCTAAGCTTGTGTTATGATTAACATATTTATCTCTAGGAAGCTTAGTATTTAAATTATTGATTTGAATTGTGCTTTACTAGTCATGATGTACCACAAAGGCAAATGATATAGGACGAACCTTTGTTATTGTTGTTATTGTTTTTTATTAATTTTTTTATTTTATTTTTTATTTTTATTTTTATTTTGTTATTTTTTTTTCAGCTAATAAATTATGGAGCAATAGCAAATGACAGTGTGACCATAATTCGTTCTTCTTTGCATTTAGCTAATTCAACTCGACCAAGCCTTTTCTCACTATAGCATGCAACCTGCCATATGGTGTTATAGGCTTATTGTTAGTTGTCCTGTCTTTCTTTTTAGAACAACAAGGTTATAACTTATAACCTATCTCCATATGGAACAAGGTTATAATCTATTTCTATATGGAACATGATTTTTGATTTGGCCAACTTAGTGCTTCAATTGCTGCATCAATTTTTAAGGTTGTAGTTTGAACTCGAAGTAGAAATTGTTTAAATTTGGATATGAGTAAAATAGGAAGGGCATTAGTTTGAGTTCGGTTTCTAATTTTAGGGTTTTTAATTGTAATAGATTTCTACTGTTAGTGTTCTAGTTGTAATAGTTTTTGTGGAATGTCCATTATTAATATGGGATGGTCAGATTAGATTGAAGTATTGTAAAATGGCTAAGTAACAAGTTATGAGCTATGTCATCATGATTGGTCATGAGTGCAACAAGAGGCAAGTGCTAAAGGATGATCTTCTTGTGTGTAATCTTCTCAATATAGTTGATTTTTCCACCTATGGAAGTAGGTT
This sequence comes from Tinospora cordifolia, assembly GCA_030144865.1. NCBI lineage: Eukaryota > Viridiplantae > Streptophyta > Magnoliopsida > Ranunculales > Menispermaceae > Tinospora > Tinospora cordifolia. The sequence continues at coordinate 13,293 of JAJIYU010009513.1, read as the reverse complement.
TCATTTAGCCAAACCATGTTAAATTGGACGTGTGGTTGCTTGATTTATTTTCTGAATATTTCTGTTGTGCATTGGATTGATTGAATGGGGATGAAAAACCCAACATCAACAAGTCAAGATGATGAAGCTCTCTGTATCTTCTCATTTTACAAACATCCAAAATGCATTAAAGTTTAATTCCTGGCTGTTGATATTCAACTCATTTTCTAGTCTTATATTTTTTTATTCAGGTGACATCCTTTCTGTTCGCCTGTCCATCATACTGGAGAATATTGTGTGGACTAGGGATGTAGCCTACTTCTGTTCCATTATGTTTATCTATATTCAGACATTCTTCTTACCTTCATTACAGACAATTGAAGCATATGGTCGCAATTTTTTAATCATTTTTGTGTTCTAACCAGCCTGGATTTTTACCATAAGCCATCTCATTCTGACAGGCTGGTGAGGTTATGAAGTCTGAGTACAATCGGAAAGTTGCTATGATGAACAAGCAAAAGAAACATGGTGCAGATTCTTTGGCATATGAGAAAGCAAAGGCAGCTGTAACTCATTTGCATACAAGATACATAGTTGACATGCAATCAATGGATTCCACTGTTTCAGAAATAAGCCACTTGCGTGATGATCACTTGTACCCAAAACTTACTTCCCTTGTCGATGGGTAAGTTCACATAAATTATTGCCAAGAAAGTCGATAGTTTGCTTTTTTTATTTTTATTTTTAAAGTTAACTAGCTGGTATAACATAAACCCGGAATTAACATAAACAATTTTGAGTGATTGAACAGATCTGTTAAAAAAAAAAAAAAAGAAGTTCCAGCATGGGCCATCATTTACTTTGTTCTTTAACCTGTTTTATGATGTTGCATGTGTAACTCCTGTTTCCATTTCATTCATCTTAGAGCATTCGTATATCCTCAATTTCCTTTATCATTATATAATTGCACAGATAAATATCTAACCCTGGTTTGGACAATTGTATGAGATTGAAAGCCTCAATATAGTTGTACAGTTTGTTCTGTGTGGTAATTGATGTTGATCCATCCAAGGGGGCAAAATATAGCCATTTCCAGTGAGGGATAAACAACAATCGATAAAATGAAGCTATTACTTCGGATGGAAAATGTCAAGAATTTACTAGGTGTGACTTGCAAGAAATAACATGCCTGATTTAATTTCCTTTATCAAAGTATTGTAATCAAGGATGTCATTTGAATGTTTACATGAAACTGTTAAGTGCTACTTGTATACCAAGATAACTAGATGCCTAATTATACAATGGCGTTTATTCCATTGTTATAAATACCTATAATAATAGACACACTTGGTTTTTCTTTTGGGCTATAGCTGGATGGGATTGAGGCACAAGATTTTCACTTGTGGGATTACACTCAAAGTGGAGCTTTTTGTGGAAAAAGGAGGATTGACCTTTGCTTAAAACATTGACGAATGGAATAGTAAAATACTAAGTAGAAAAAATGGATTTTTCCCAAATTTTAATTAGATTTCAAAAATTAAATTTATATGCTATTTTAAGTTTAACTCAGATTTTTTGTGTAACACCACCTCCTTCACTGTTATAATTTTCTTTATTTTTTTATTTTTCAAGTATTTGAAAACATTAGTAATAAATATATAGATTTTTTGAGTTAAAATATTCTTTTAAAAAATGCACTTCTATCGTATTCTAAAAATATATCTTATACTTAAAACCCCTTTTTTCAAGTAAGTTTATTTTTTCTTAAATAGTTTTTTTGTTATATGTAGAAAGTTTTTAATTGATAGGAAATTAGTTTCAAGTGTGTTTTTTAACTCTGAGCACTTGTATGAGCTAGTGGGACAACTTCCAAGATGGGCGGCGAGACATAGCCTACTTAGAATAACTGATCTTCTTGAACTAGATAACCCATTTTTCTTTCAATGTTTAGCTTTACTCAGGACAAGACTTACTTACTGTTAGCGTAACTCATAATTTTTATCCAAATGAAATGTTTAAAATATAGTAGTAATATATATATTTTTTAAATAGACTTTGTTATTCAAGAATAACTTTAAAAGTGTGAGTATATCAATTAAATACCAAGTTTATACCCTTGAAGTTCATTATTCAATCCAAAAATTAGAAGCAGGGTATTACTTAAAATTCTAAATCTTCTCAAAGTATCTGATAACTCAATGATAAAATCATGACCTTATTACAATGAATCGGAACAAAAATCGTTAGGGCCACATGTAGTCCTTATTTCAATAACCCAAAATTCAAATTAACATTTCTAAATTAGTTCATCATAGTCATCAGAGTCAGTGCAACATCTAAGGGCTCGTCCTAGTTGTGAAAGGGAAAAATAAAGGGACGAAATCTAAGAGCCCAGTGGATCCTCCTAGTCTTATAACAATAATTATACAAGAACAAGTAATAAATGCACAAACACTTACAAATATTAAGTGTAACAATCAAGATTTTACTATATACAGTCGATCATGCTAGTCGGAAGCGATATTTCTCAGTGGCCCTTTCTAAATCTTGCCCGCCACGTATTCTTAAAATTCTCATTCAAACTTTATACTACAATTTTGACACCATTCTAAAATTTTGAATTTCACAAGGCTAATCCATTCTGTTGTCGAAACAACATTGTCAATTCCGAACCACTGAAAATGGCTCCAACTAGCACATTGCCCTATAAAATGGATTGTTAACTTTATTAAGTTATAATTATTTTGTACAAAATTATCATCATCATCATCATCATCATAATCATAGTTTCCAGTGCAATTAAACAATTCAAAAGAACTCTATATGCGTGTTACATGTCATGCCATGTATAACATATTTAATAATGAAGTAAACAAATAAGCAAGTCACACTAACATGCCCCTAATTCAATATATATTCAAACACACAACATTTATTACTCAATACTCATGTGATATTGAAATAAGTCAAGTTCTCATCCCCACCTTGAATCGCTAATTTCCTTATTTTTTTATTCCTGCTTTCTGAAATTGAGGTGATGCGTCAACCTTAACTATTCTTGCACTCCCAAGTGAGACATGCTTCTTTAGAGTGGAGAGAGGAGTTGGTCAAATACTAAAACCTTGAAGAAAAGAAAAGAAAACACCACGCCGTAGAAAGATAAACAAAACTAAAGAGAGAATATGAGTTGGAGAGGAAAAGAACACTTTGATTTCTTGTGCTAAGTGTGAAGAAAAAATGAGTGAAGGCGAAGACTATTTACAGATTTTAGGAGTGTGGAGTTTCCAAATCTTAATTTCTAAAAATCTTTAAATTTTCTATTTTTTCTTGAATACTTTTAATTTCTTATATCCTCTTAATTGATGAATATTTCTTTCTTTTTTTTTTGTCTTTCCACTTTGGATATTTTATTATTATTATTTTCCTTTAATTTTTTAATCTACTTTGGTCATATATTATAATTTTTTCTTTCTTTCACTTTGATTATATATCTATTTTTTTCAACTTCGATCATATAATATTTCTTTCTAACTTTATTTTAATTTATAATTTATAATTTTTTATTTCTTTCTTTTCTTTTTTGTTCTTGTTATTTATTATTTTAATATATATATTTTTCTCCTTTCTTTTTATTTTTTTTCTTCTGCTTATTTCTTTTTGTATCTTTCTCTTTATTTATTTAATTTTATGTTCTTCATTTTTTATTTTATTTATTTATTTTTTACTTCTTTTTTCTTCCTTTCTTCCATTTTGGTCTTCCATATATTATTATTTTCTTTTCTTCCTTTATTTTTGAAATCATGAAATCTTGGACTATATTTCTAACATATTCTAATGTTTCTTTTAAAAAAGAAAATTATTTTACTTGTCCACTATTTTTTTTTAAATATTATTTTAAATGATGTGTATATCATCCTATTTTATTACTTTTTTTTTTTTTTTGTAATTTTCATAGCCAATTTCAATTTGAACCATGTTAAATATTATGTTAAAACTTTAACCAAATGGAGATCTATAGTATTAATTATCTAAGATATATTATTCATATCTCAAATAAAAATTATAATTATAGTTAAGTACTAATTTATTAAATCACTATTTTGGTTGTATTTTTAATGTTTTTCTTTTTCTTAAAATATATTTTTCTTTCTCTTTTTTCCTTTTTATTTATTAATCTTAATATTACTGATTTACTTTATTTCTATTATGAGAAGACACTTATATTATTTTTTCTAAATAATATTAAATTAGATTATTTAATTATTTCAACTCTATAGTGGCTTGATTTATTAATTTAAACTACTTAATTTAAAATGATAGACACAATATGTTTTTAAATATTATCAATTTATATTTTTTAAATAATATTAATTTAGATTTTTTTTAACATAAGGTGCTTATATTTTTTTTTCAAAATATTATTAATTTAAATGGTTTAATTATTTTAACTCTTATTCATGTTTAGTCACCAAAATTTATTTTAATTATTTTATTAATATTTTATTCTAAAATTTGTAAAATTACCTAGGGTATTACAATTTGAATATATAGGTGATTGCTTCCTCTCTTGTTAACGGGTTTCCTATTTCTTCTTGTGTATCGCATTGGTGTCTTTGTATGTAATTCCTCTTGTGGCTTGTGGGGCTGTTTTTGTGTTTTGTGGCAAAATTTCATTTGCAATTGATACTTAGTCTTGTAATTTCTGTAAATCTATATGCTTATCAATTTAAACATATTTTTCCTATATTATGTACATGCACAGTTTGTTTCTTTTTGGAAAAATAAAATGTACTTATGTGTATGTTCTATTGATTTATACCAAATGACATGCATTCTCCATCTCATTTGTTGCAATATTGGGATAATCTCATCTAATTCAACTTATAGGTAGCCGTTGTCCAAATATCTAGGTCCAATGACATAAGTTAGTTTCCTTTATACTGCTTTAACAAAGTTTAGTTTGACAATTTTATTACTACTTATATAACTGTCAGTCTATCTCTCTTAATTATCTCTATTTGTCTTATTTTAAGTGTTCCTCCATTTCTATGATTATCGTTAATTATTGGTAGATTGCTCTTCCTAATTGATAGACCTAATGGTTTTTATTTTATGTATCTAAATTTTTTTTTTTCACTCTTATTTTCGAAATTTGGCATCTCTTCCATCTCTTAAGTATTTTCATTTCTAAGTTCATCAACAATGTTTTATGGCATATCTAATTTAATATTCAAAATTTCATATACTTTGTTTGTTAATGTATTGTTTCTTTTACTGCCTAAAATTTATTAAGCTGGGTACACATTAATATTTGTATTTTCAAACCTTTTGTTGTTTGTTACTTTTTTTCTGAAAATCTTCTCCTGAAACTTTAGAAGAAAAAAAAAGTACTTGTGGCACACAACCATTTTGTACTATTTTCTTTCAGCTTTTGATACGATTTTATTTTGTTTCCTCTAAAAGAAAAAAAAACTTAAAAGATGATAATGTATCCATTGGAAACTAATCAAGTTATTATCTATTTTTTTGAATAGAAACTAGAAATATTATTATTAATAATAAAAATAAGCAGGCACTTGCTAGATGAGATGTCTAGAGAAGCACGATCACAAGGTTTTCATAATGTTGTTCTAATTACAAAGCCAATCCTCAAGTTGTACCCTTTGGCCATTTACTACTAGACACCCAACTTGCAAACAAAATTTGGGATCTATCCCAAACAAGCTCCACGAAGCGATATTTATCTTTAAACAACCTTGCATTCCTTTCTTCCCAAATACTGTACCAGATTTTAGACAAAATTATCTTTCAATACTTGTGTATAGAGCTTGGAAGAACCCTATCCGGTACAGCAAAAAGGTTGTCAGTTGATGGAGGGGGCAAGTTGTCCAGCTTATTTTGCCAATTCCTTCACACTTCCACAGTGATCCGACAACACCCAAAAAGATGAACCACATCGTCAGCAGAGCCTTACACATACAATAATAAGAAGGAGAAAGACTTTAGGAAATTTCTTCTGTATTCTTTGTAGAATTGAGCTTCCTAATGCATATTGGCCATGCCAACAACTTGACTTTAACAGCAACTTTAGTTTCCCATACAAATACAACCTTATTTAGAGGTTGTTGATTACCTTGGTCACAAGTTTCTGCATGAAGGATTTAGTGGAGAAGTTATTTTGATAAGCCCCAGTCCATATCAACCTATATTCCTCTCCTGACGGAGTAAACTGCTCCAATTTGTTCAACATTTCTGTCATCTTTCCCATTCTGTTATCATTTGTATTCCTGTTGAAGTGTAAATTCTACGCCCACATCAACCTATCTTCCTCTTCTGGAGGTCACGAATTTAGATATGGGCCTATTGTGTTTTATTGACATCCTGTATAGGTCTGGAAAGCTTTCCTTAAAGTTAACTGTCCCACAACGTGTATCTTCCCAAAATCTCACCTTATTGCCTTTCCCCACCTTCCAATGCCCATGAGGATTGAAGTTGGGATAGATTTTATGAATTGCTTTACAAGAAGAATGTAAGGTCACTGTGTTACTTAGGCTAACATCCTTACCATTCTCTTGAACACCATGAATACTTTGTACAACCTTTGCCGGTAATCCCTCTTGGTTCTTTATCATCTGCCATAGCCATTTTCCCTTGAAGCTATTCCTTATCTATATGTTCCCTATCCCCAACCCTCCGTGATGAACATCGTTGCACTCATTTTCCCACTTAAATAGATGAGATTCCATGATCTTAATCTTTAATCTTCCGTAAAAATCTCTTCATAATCCTCGCTATCCCTGTGGCCACCTTATGAGGAATCTGAAAAACTGAGAGATAATATGTGGGATTGCTTCCAACACTGTTTTCAAAAGTAATAACCGCCCACCCCTCAGCAGGTAGCTCTTTTCCATCCTTCCACCCTTTTCTTCACTATTTGAATGACTGGATCCCAAAAAGTAAAACTTTTTGCCTTAACCCCTAGGGGTAAGCCCAGATAGCTAGCTCATTGGCCAGCTTTTAATGGACACCTTCAAATATATTGCCACCATGTTGACTTGCTCTGTAGGGATGTAGATGTTGAGTAACTGACTTTCCCCTGTTCAGATTCGGACCTGATAAAATATAGAAATTGTCCAAAACATTAACTTTAGTTTGCACACTTCCTGGGTTGTTCTTAATGAATATGAGACAATCATTTGCATACAAAGTATATGTGATATGAACTCTATTCTTTCCTATTTGGAATCCTTCCATTTTGGGCTGCTATAGCTTTCTCCATGATTCTGAAAATGTGTCTGCTGCCAATGTATATAAGAAAGGGGACAGGGGATCCCCCTATCTTAATCCTTTGTGCCCTTCTTTTCTCTCCCTTGGGCTCCCTGAATAGAGTAATGGACTAAAGTTAAATGAGCTTTCATCCATTTTATCGATATCTCCTCAAATCCTTTACTCTTAAGAACAAAGTCCAAGAAACCCCACCTCACCGAATTATAGGCCTTAGCCAAATCCACGTTAAGAAGGTGACCCTCTTTCTTGATCACCTTGTAATCTTCCACCATTTCATTTGCAATGACCACAACATTCATGATTTGCCTATACCTTATAAAAGCCTTTTGTGTCTCCCCTGCCATGTCTTGGGTCACCTTTCTTAATTTGTTGGCCAATGTTTTGGCTATAATCTTGTAAAGCCTTATAGTTAGGTTGATTGGTTTGAAATCTTCTATCCTGGTTGTGTTAATCTTCTTAGGGATGAGGCAAATATATGTCTCATTTACTATCTTATTTAAAATGCTTATTATAGTTTTCATTTTATATTTTGTTGTTTAATTGTACATTGCATTTAATATTTTTTGGTAGTTAATATTATTATTTTATTGTTATTATATTGTCAATGTACTATGTTTGATTATAGTTATGTCCTAATGATATCTTAAATCATTTTATTCTTTCAAATGAAGAATACCTTGTGGTCGAGGGTTTGCCATTAGGGGGTTTAATCGGACTTATGCTTGCAATCTTATCCCACCCATGAATTGACATTTATTGTTTTGTATTTCTTTCTAGTATTACTTATTCTTATTTCTTAGATTAGTTGTCTTTGTTTGCAAGTTAATGTTTTGATACCTAACAAATAGTAAAAAAAAATTGGAGAGAAAAAAAGCAAAGCATTAAGAGGACAAGAACTCTTCCAAGGGTAAACTCTAGTGGCAGCTAGACCAAGGACCAACTGCTCATTGAGAGATCTATTGTTATATGTTTAATTAATGGATTGAGAGAAATATATATCAGAAATGCTTTTCTCTCATGGATAGGAAAACAGAAGCACTCATGGTTATGAGATGAACAAAAAAGAGAAAACACTACCACCTGGCATTTTTCTAATGGTTTTGCAATCTTCTGAAGGTCTAGATACATTATAATTATAGTATTTGACGATTTTGCATCTTGTGGCTACTATTTGAACTTGTACTTCTATTTTCTTGCTTGTTCATTCTATTTAATGAGTACACCAATGTAAAGATGCTGGAATTATCTTTCAAACCATGAAAAATATTGAATATTGTAAGTGTCCTTTTGGCCCTCCAAGCTTGCAGCTAGCAATGTTGCTTGGCAAGAGAACAAACATGAGAAGGTTAAGATTCCCAATATTCCTTTCTGTAGTGCAAAATTTTTGTGGTCCAATATGAGGGTATTTCCTATTTGCTGTAGATTGGATTAACTTTTGATATCACCTAATTTGTTAGATTTGTTCCCATTTAACAAACAGTGATCATTAACCCATTGGTTTGATCATAGACCAAAAATGCTGGAAGCAAATGAGGTGAGCTGGAAGAGTGTGAGGAGCAGAAGATTTCAACAATATTGGAATTTGGAAGATAATCCTTTTTGCAGTTTGGTACAACCTATGGGAGGAGAGGAACACAAGATTATTCCTAGTTAGGTTTAAGTCTAGAAAGCCTTGTATGGGAGATATCCAATATTTTGTTTGCAACTTGGATCTCAAGTTCAAAATTAGGGAAAGGGTACCATTTTGGGGAATGGTTATGTAAGGGCAATGAAATTTTGCATATGATGTAATCTGCTTGGTTTTGTATTGTTGCTATGATATTTCATCTGGCATCAAATATTTATTTAATTAATACAATAGTTTCTGTTTCTAAAAATGAGGTGAGCTGGCTCTTTCTAATGTAAAGCTTTCAGATTTCTCAACCGAAAGATCTATTTAGTATTAATAAATAGTGTTTTTTCAAAAAAAAAAAAAAAAAAAGAAAAAGAGGTGAGTTGGGTCCAATGCCTTTAAGATTTGGGAATGCATGGCTATCATGTAGAGATTTCACATAGAAGGTGATGGACTGGTGGTCGAATTGATTTGTTTATGGGGAACAGGGGAAGTAGCGTAAGCTCATGTCGAGTCTCAAGGCATTGAAAGTAAAATTGAAATAGTGGGATAAAAATACTTTTGAGAATATCTGTATCTAGAAGAAGGTAATGGAAGGAATTTTAGCATATCTTGATCGGATGGAAGAAGATGGAGAACGGCTTGAGGAACTGGATGCCTTCAAGAAAAGCTACAAACTGGAGTTGGAAGAGCTATGCATAAGAGAGGATAGAATGGTGCTCCAAAAGGCTAAAATCAAATCACTTAAAGAGGGTGATGTGAACTTGGGCTTCTTTCACAGAACTTAAAATAGGCATGTCAAAGCTGTACCAACATTTGTACAATTGAAGGGGAGAATGGGGAATGGATCACTGGGGACGATGGAGTGCTTGAGGCTTTTGTGAGTGCTTTAAGGAGGTGTACAGTGTAGAAAGGAATTATCGGTGAGAGCTTGAAAGGTTGGATTTTGGTAACATTTCTAGTGAGGATAGCGACTTCTAGTGCTTTCATTTCAAGAGGAAGATGTGAAGGAGGCCATTTTTAGCTGAGGGGTAAAAAGCTCAAGGTCTAGATGGGTTCACCATGACATTTTTCTAGAAGGGGGGAGGAGTTTATCATGAAATTTATGAGGGTATTCCATGTATTTGTCCATAGTGGAGTTGTATATAATATGGTGAATGAGAGATACATATGCCTATTTCCCAAAAGAGGTGATGCTTAAAGCTTGAAGTACTTTAAACCAATAAGCTTGGCAACTAACTTATATAAAATTATCTTGAAGTTGCTATCCTCGATTAGGAAGGTGTTACTTAATATAGAGGATGAAGCTCAATCAACCTTGGTAGAGGGCCACCAATTTTTGGAGGTAGTTTTGGTAGCAAATGAAACAATTAAGGACTATCAAGTAGGGGGTAAGCCAGGGTTTGTTTTCGATGTTGATTTCATTAAGGCTTATGAGACAGTGAATTTGGGCTTTCTTGACTATGTCATGCAACAAAAGGGTATTGGGGGTGAGATCGACCAAATGGATTATAGGGTTTGTGAGCTCCATTTCATATTTGGAGGTCATTAATGGGAGGCATGGGGGAAATTGCCGTCACAAGGGGATCCCCCCCCCCCCCCCCCTCCTCTCTCTCTCTCTCTCCTTTTTTACTTTACTTGGCCTAGCAAGATTGATGTCTAATGGCACAACGGCCTTATTTGATCAAGGGCTTTTAAAGTTGGAAGGAATAGGATGTGGAGGTTGTGCTGCTCTTATACACAGGTGATACCCTTCTTCTACATCATGAGGAGTTATGCCATTGGATGGAAGTTCTACCCCTAAGGTACTTCAGGATCTGACTGTTTATACAATTTTGCAGTAGTTGGAGAGGTCGAAGTTTGCTTTCCTTTCTAAAGGTGGTAGGTTTACTCTACTCTAATTAAGTCTGTTTTGGAAGCTATCCTAAAATACTTCTTATCATTGTTCAAAATTCTAAAGATAGCAGTTGGAGAAGTGGAAGTCTGCTTTCCTTTCTAAAGGTGTTAGGTTTGCTCTAATTAGGTCTGTTTTGGAAGCAATCCTGAAATACTTATCATTATTCAAAATTCTGAAAGGGGTTGCAAGGCGGATGCATTGGAATATGAAATGCTTCTTTTGGCATAGCAAGAACAGAGGGATTGATCTCTTGGGGTCTTGTCAATGGGAGATTATTCAACAACCAGGATGTATGTGTCCTGGCATTGATAACTTAGTGCTTAAGAATATTGCTATACGTGAGAAGTGGTTACTGAAATTTCTACATTGTAGGTAGGTTTTGTGGGCAAAGGTGATTATAAGCAAATATGGAGGGGATTTTGGTCATTTCCTGTGTAAGTACGTTGTAGGGTGGTGTAAGTATTGGGGGTGCAATTCACTCATCATGGCCTTGGAAATTTATTGCTTAGTTGTGTAATGTTATCAGAGGTAGTTGGTGATAGGAAATCTTCTGCTTCTGGGAAGATAGGTGGATATGGCTGCGTCACTGGCGCAGTTCTTTCCTAGTTTGTATGGACTTTCCACCACTCGTAATTTCCTATTTAACATTTTATTTCCTCACGCAACCCAAGGATTATATGGGACCTCCACTTTCCTAGGCTTCCAGCGCTTGTAGAACGTTTTGAGATCTCTAACCTCCTTAATGTTTTAGATTCTGTATAGATCACGAATTCACTGAATAGATTTAAATAGTTCCTAGAGCCAAATGGTCTTTTCTTGTGCAAATCTCTTGTTAGCACTTATTGTCTCAATGTAACTCAAGCTCCCATCAAATCACATCCCTCAGCAAATGTGTGGAGAATGTACATGCTATCTAAAATTGAAGTTTTCCATTGGCTTTTCGCATGTAAGAAACTTAACACCTCGGACACTCTTCAAAGACACTTGCTTGTCACTATCTTTCCCGCATTGCTGTGCTCTATGCTTGTAGGCTGAGGAATCTATGGAACATATCTTCTTGCATTTTCATTGGGCTAGGTTTGTTTGGGACAAATGGAGATTGTTCTCTGGAGGGCGGATCACCTCCCCTCCTTTCATGATTCATGTTGGAGGCATCTCTAGCAACTTGGTGCTAGAAGTCTTATATTATAGTCACCTCCTTGTGGCAAATATGGCTCGAAAGTGACCATTGTATTTTTTATGACTGGAAGGTGAAGCCTAACACTGTTTGGGATAACATTAGGATGGTGGCAAGTTCTTGGGTCTTTGCATTGGACATTGTACATGGCCCCACATTATTAGATTGGTTTTTTGGGTTGGGAAGGTTGCTTTTTAGATCTGTAATTTTAGTATAGGGATTTACAAGCTTTGTTTAGTTGCTTTTTGGCTGGTTGGAAAAAAAATAGTTACACTATAATACACTACATTTGTTTGTTTGTTTCTTTTTTTTAAAAAAGAAAAGAGTAAAAATTGTATTCCTTGCCTCTTCTATTAATCCAATATTGTGCCCCATTTGCTTTGAAATTGCTTGAAAGATTTCCAAAAGTAAGGGCATGAGTCTCACTTTTAAAAATTTGGATAAACTTGATAGGAGTTAATGTCATTGGCAATGCTTTTTGGGGAAAATAAATCTGGGATTTCAGTGAAATTGCTTTGCTGTTTTCTGCCAAGCAGCTAAATGCCAAGAGTATAGGGTCAATCTCACTAATATAGAAGAAGAAATAGGCTAGTGTTAACATTGTCAAGAGGCAGATTATGGTGTTGGGCTTGATTAACTGCCGATTGTCTGGACTCAGCCTGCAAATGAACGAAGGGGATGCTTTGGAGAGGCATAAGGTGCTCCCCTACTGTAGGAAATTCATAGTAGGTGAATGTGGCATGATAGTATTAGAGGATGTTTAATCTATTATGGGATGATTCCTTGCAGGTGGGTGGAATGCAAACTCTAGCCAATGAGAAAGAAAATTCCTTCTCAGGTGCATTTTTCTGCATCTCTGGAGGATTAGAGCCACCCTACTCCCTCTTGGGTAAGAACGCATGAGTGCTTCTTGTCTTTGAATGGAGAGTAGCTTTATCCTCAATGATCCTCCTCTCTCTTTGGGGAGCTTCTTATCATATTCTTTCCGGCCTTGCATTCTTATCATATTCGTTCCAGCCTCGCATGACTCTCAATTGCTTAGAATTCTCTGAATCTCTTCAGGAAATTCTCAAAGAAAACTGATTAAGATTCCACATCTTTCCAATATCAAATCAAGCCATCTCTTTCTCCTTTCCCTATCCCTACAAATCCCTTTTCCCCTATCCTACTTAGAACAGATTTGCAAGTAAGGTTTTGATTAGGTAGACCAAATAAAAGAGGCGCCTCAACAAGGAAATGTTTTAATAGAATTCTCACCTTGAGCTGTCATTGATGAAGTTGCAAGTCAGAGAATGCTAAGAACATGGTCTGTAGTTTATCTTAGACTTCAAAGATATAACC